>MJUU01006049.1:14012-31660 GCA_002080025.1 Modiolus philippinarum | reverse complement strand
AGAAACATTGATGTATCAGATCGGAAATTACTGTTTTAAGTTTATTATGGGGAAGAGTTGTATAAAGGGTAGAAAAATCAAAAGTTTGAATGCTATTGCAGTATGCGAGATTGTTTGAGGAGAGCTGTTCAAGGAGATCTTTGGAATTTTTAAGAATCCACATCTGATTCACGCCGCTCGTAGAATAGCTTTTTCGCAGTAGCTTTTAAGACCATCTCTAACTGCAGTCAGTAAGTGGTAAGGAGTTTGTATAATGGCTTAGTGGTGCATCTGGCAGATCCTGCAATGAATCTCTGTTTGTAGGGATTCTTGTGAAGCACCCAGTAAATATAAGGGAGATAACTGTTATTCTCATCAACTTTGATACCGAATGATGCTAACACAGAAGTGTCATTTGTGATTATCTCGTCCCTTGATAATGTAGTTGGGGAATAAGTAGGATTGCAAGATGAAGTATCAATACCCTTCTCCTTAACAAGACAGTCTAAATAGTGTTTCTTGCATACAAACACAATAATGTTATAAGTTTTGTCTGCAGGTACTATGACGTATTTTTCCTGGAGGTTTGTCAATGTTTTAGCAACAACAGGATCATCAAATGTGCTAGGCGTTCTAGTTTTCATAGATGTTTTCAAGCGCCGGACACAATTCATGATTGATGACTTAATCGACCTGATCCAATCTGACAATGTCTCCACATCTTTTTTTTTCTTTCTTCGCCCACATTCTGGCATAGCCTTCAACTGCATCCATCATAATTTTGAAGTTATACTTCCAGTTGATGTGCTGGGGTTCACGGAATTTTGGACCTTTTGAAAAAATATCTCGTAATTTTTGGTTTTCAACGATATCTAGGTCACCAATGACCAAATGACCAAATAAATTGATATTAGGTAAATATACATGGGAAAAAATCCTATTTATACATTGCAATATAAACAAATTGGAACAACGCTTTTATTGTTGATCTTCCTCTTTACGTCACGATGAGCTCTTCAACAAGTAGCAAGCAATCTCACCTCAAAGCAAGTTCAAGACGAACCTTAGCACCTGTATGAGCGGAATTCATTTGCTAAATCATGTAAATGACAAAAACGCTTCATTCATGTATCTTTTCTCATGGATTAGGGATCGTCAACAAAAATAAAATATCGGAGATAATACTTTTACAAACCCTTTCATCCGTTGCCAGACAATGAGACCAAAAGAAAATACAACATGAACGATCACAGGGAACTCATCAAGTTGATAAAAAACTTGGCAATATCTAAGATATAAAGCAGTATTTAAAGGGTATAGTAATCCTTTAAGTTAACACTTGGCGGTAAATAAAGTTTTTTACGCTGTCTATCGTTTATGTACGGCATGTGAAATTTTATTTTTATCTCGTGGCCACGTGATACTATCTCGTTCCAACGACATACTAAGTCGTGGCCATGAGATAGCTATGTCGTTGCCAAGAGATACTTACTCGTTCCAACGACATATTAACTCGTGGTCACGAGATAGCTATGTCGTTCCCACGAAATACTTTCTCGTTACAACCACTTACTAAGTCGTGGCCACGAAAAGCTATCTCGTTCCCACGATTTACTAAGTCGCGGCAACGAGATAGCTTTGTCGTGGCCACGAGATATTATCTCGTTCCCACGGCAAACTAAGTTGTGGCCACGAGATACTTGTTCCCACGACATACCAAGTCGTGGCCAGGAGATATTTATACACCATGATGACTTCTACGGAAGCATGGAGGGGACATGTGAAATTTTATTTTTATCTCGTGGCCACGAGATACTTTCTTGTTTCCACGAAATACTAAGTCGTGGCCACGAGATATTTATGTCGTGGCCAGGAGATACAAACTCGTTCCCACGACATACTAACTCGTGGCCATGAGAGAGCTATTTCGTTACCACGAGATACTATCTCTTTCCCGCGACTTACTAAGTCATGGCCACAAGATAGCTATGTCGTGGCCACGAGATACTATCTCGTTCCCACGACAAACCAAGTGGGGGCCATGAGATATTAACTTCTTCCCGCGACATACTGAGTCGTGGCCACGAGATACTTATACACCATGAGGCCTTCAACAACGAGATTTGGTAATACTCATAGCTATCTCGTGGCTAACACTTAGTTTGTCGTAGGAACGAGATAGTATCTCGTGGCAACGACATAGTATGTCTTGGGAACGAGTTAGAATTTCGTGGCCACGACTTAGCAAGTCGTGGGAACGACATAGTATCTCGTTGGAACGAAATAGCTATCTCGTGGCCTCGTCTTAGAATGTCATGGGAACGAGATAGTAACTCGTGGCCACGACATAGCTATCTCGTGGCCACGACTTAGTATGTCTTGAGAACGAGTTAGTATCTCGTGGCTACGACATAGCTATCTCGTGCCCTCTGCTTAGTATGTCTTGGCCACGAGATAGAAAAAAAAATCACATGTCCCCTCCATGCTGCCGTATTTATGTTATTCTGATATTAAGAATAATACACGTTTATTAAGATGATAGTGATATTATTATCTAGAAAACATACTTATCTAGTATGTGCAAAATGAAATCTATATTCTTTAAAAAATATTTCCACTCTTTAGCTCACGTTTTGAATCATGCAGCTCACCATTTATTCAAATAAGTACTCGTCTAGCTTTACTGCCAAGTTGTTTAAACTGTCTCTCGTGCACCAAAATCGCTGAAGACATGAAATGTGCTAAACAATGAAGACGTCATCCATGAAATGTAAATAATATTTCTTTTGGAATGGAATAGATGTTTACAATGCTGTATATGTCGTAAATAAATATAACACCTCTAGTTATATAAATAACGACACGATTTCAACAGGAAAAAAAACAAGAACAAGACAATTTAAGCGGATGAAAGTGGATGCACGAAATAGGCATGGGTTTTTAAAACATTTTGAGATGAAATTGCACAATCAGGAGATAATTGTATTGTATTTGAAGATTTTGAGGCAATAAAATAAAGATTTTGTTTAGGTGGGTACCTTAAATATTAAGCTTTCAAACATCTTGCATTTTAATTACTTGGAATTCATGGCTATTTTTCAATACCATAGAAATATCGATACTCTATTGACAGTATTGATAAAGTAATTTATTATATAGATGGCGGTGATTTATCGAGTTTTCTCAGTTAAATAAATGTCATATTATCAACGGTGAAAATAAAGGATTTCTAGTCACCGGATGACGTCTTAATGAAACGACGTCACAATATCTCTTCAATGTCGTCGTCAAGTTAACAACTGGCGTATTGAAATGAAAAAAAATAATCCGCATCTTAATTTCGGTTTTTGAGTAGAAATCTATATAATAAAAAGCATAACTAATTGACCATCATGAATATCAATAGAAATGTCACTCGTGTCGATCAACGCAGTGAATTAAACTCGTTGCGGAACATAGTTCCGCAACTCGTTTAATCCTTCTGCGTTGTTTGGCACTCGTGACATTTTATTGATATTCACAACGGTCAATTAGTTATACTATAAATCTTACTTTTTGGTGGTAAGATAACACCATGCACCTGAGCCATTACTCACATACGAATATAATAGAAATCTGCAGGGTAGAAAACTTGTTTACTTTTTTTATTTAATATTTTAGCTCACTACACGAAGTAACGGAGCATGAGTGTTACCCCCAAACATCGGCATACGCATAGAAATAACGCCAATCCCCGCATTCTTTCAAAATATATATTGCACACTTACCACAACGCATGTTTGGATGTTCACTGTCACGAATTTCTATGGTCAGCCACCTTTGCTAACGGCGGGAGACAACAAATATTAAAATTTTACTTTTGATGTAAGAGTACCGAAATTAATTTCTCCGCGTAAATCTTGTTTGTCTTTCAATCCTCCGTGCAGAATATTGTTTAATAATGTTGTAGTAATAGGGTCTGTAAGTCTCGCTCAATTTTGAAACTTCCGGGCACATAAATTGTACCCCGAAGTTGCATTTTTAACAAAAATACAAGACGTTCCAAACAAACCTTATCACGTCACAATGTTCAAACGTCATGTTTTGGCGGGAAACGTCTCAAATTTTAATATTATCGTAAATTTTCGCTGTCACATGACGAGACTTACAGACCCTATTAACACGAAGTAAATTAATGAGTAGAGTAATTTATTAACAAATGAGTACAGTAATTCATAAATTTATGAGTATAGTAATTAATAATTTAATGATTAAAGTAATTTTATTTCAATTTTTATACAGGTAATATCATTTGAACAAATTTAGAGCTGAGTTCTGCTGATACAAAATGTGCTTCGAGTATTCGATGACTTACATCTATCTGGATTGATACATCTTTTACAAAAATACACATATCTGTTTTTTTTTAAATATGCATTATCAGCGATGAAACTTTATTGATTTTGTTTATGAATGCACCCATCCTCCATTCAAATAAACATTTTAAAATGTGAAAAGGGGCATTTTTTGTTACCTCTAGTCTGAGCGAAGCGGAAATTTACATCCCAGAAGCAGTAATTAACATCATGTTTATGTTTATCCGTCCCGGAAATGATATTAATTTCTGTACTTCTAAGCACTTATATGCGTAAACGATAGACTTCATGGTTCCGTATCATTTGGACAAAAATATGCAAAATGTTATAGTATATTATAAAATACCGCGTTACCGCCATTTAGTTTCTGCATATGGCCCTTTCGACAACTTATGTTTCTTCGACACAGATCAAAGCAAAATATCTGGAAATCAATTAACCGAAATATATATGTGTCAAAGCTGATAAAAAACAAATAACCCATAGAATCTAAAATAAAAGCCAGATCAGCGTATGACAGAGCTATACAAGTGCTTGTACTCCTTAGCTTATTCGGAATTTTCTTTTTTTTAGATATAAGATACAGCTAACTAACCGAAGTACTAGATACTGGGAGACTAACAGTCTACTTGCAGAGACACCGACACAGTGGTAAAAGATAAAAAAAAACGAAGTATAGGTCCTTCATTGCAAATTCAGTGATAATTTGAACAATAAATAATATACGTTAAAATGTTCGTCTGCCACTCTTAAGGGAGTACGAGTGTCAGAATTTTTGTAATTAGAATTAACATGCTGACCTTTAGTTTTGAAGAACTGTTCGTATAGAACATGATCAAAAAGTTTTGAAAATCCATGTAGGAATTTTTGAGATATAAGACGTTAAAATTTTGGCGGGAAACACTTCTCTCTAGAGTTTTCCTTCAATATCCATTGGCTGTCTTTATACCTTAGAATATTGAAAATATAATTGGTAGTTTGTAAAATTTTACACATTGTCTATATTGTGCATTTTAAAGTGACCTATGACCAACATGACCAAGAAAATACATATGCAAAAAATTTCCCCTGTTTAAATGGGTAAAACCTAATGATATCGAATGCTTCTGAGATCTGACACTCATATTCCCATAAAGTCAAATGATGTATGCACTTCTTATTAGAGGTAACCGGATAACTGACGTATCAAACGAACGTAACAACTTATCCTGGGAAACACACATATCATACGATAAGGGATCTATCAATGCACATATTTTGTTAAAAGTCAAGCACAATATTTTGTTTTATGGGTATGTGCTTGATAATCAATAGCTTGGCATTTTTCTAATTATTCACATATATTTATGTATTTCTCCATGATTATTTTTTACACTTACATGTAGAGAACAATCGAGTATTGCAAGGTATACTCGATTAACCTGTTATGTTGTGACAGCTATGAATATTTCTCAGAGGTAACAAAAGGGTATTAAAGTAATATTTTACTTTAACCTAGTATTATTCGGCAGTTCATTTTAAAATTTGACGATTATTTCCCTTCTGTGAACTTCATTTTGCAGTTCTACGAACGTTTTTCCGTTTGATTCAAACAACTTTTTTTGCACTAAAATTAAGCATATCTACATAGAGAAATGTCGGTGGAGAAATTTGCAATTCCAGTGTCAGTAAATATGTATTGTTAAATTTGCACATAATAGTGTGCAGTTAAAAAAACTACCCTATAAACAATATATAAAATCCGAGTAATGGCTTCGGAATATATTGCTACACAAGTGGGTGTCGAACTTTCATACTTTGGTAGCAATTGAAATTCATGGCAGCTTTCATAATTCGCACGGGAAATTATTATTCCCGTGAGAACAATTGAGTATTTTTCGTTAAAACTTCAATAATAGTTTGAATAGAAAACTTTAAAACTGGAGCAAAACATCTCATGGGATAAAAACTTCATAATGGAGAAGTACGACTTTTTTTGCGGACCCTTTTAGTTTTATACGTGGTTCTGCTATTAATAATTGTTTTTTTGTCCTTGGGAGTCACATGTACTTTGATACAAGACAATTTTGTCACTTTCTTTTTAATTCATAAAATGTTCTGTGTTGGGTTGTATGTTCTCGATACTGTCGATGCTTCGGACTTTTGTTGTCAATTTTTTGTTTCTACAACTTCTTGGATGTGTTACATTTAATTTCATTTCGAACTTATTGTATTTTAATCGATACAATCCTATTATTTATAGAACTTCACTATAATAAAAAAAAATAATTTTAAAAGTTTTAATATATTTTTCAATTTTCTGGATAGACACTCTTCCCTTCGCTACTGCGCTCTACATAGATTTTTTTTATATCATAACCACCAAAAACTATTCTTTACATATACAAACAGTTCCAAATTGGCGTGTATTAGTTGCAGTGTTTGATATAAGCTTTCAATCAATCATATCCTCCAAATTCTCCCGAAAGAGAACGGGGGTGGGACTATTAATACCTGTTAAAAGCTACATTAAGTCAACATTTGGCCGGAGTTGTTCCAGACCTATTGTATATTTTGATCATACGCGAACGGTAGGGCCATACAAGTATTTTTTTTGACATGCCTATATTTTCAAAAATGAAGGGGGTATTTCTCCTAAATTACTTTAATATTTGTTGAAACGTGTATAACGTTTGACAGAGTTATTTTTTGCAGTGAATAAAAGATCTAAAACAATTTATTTTAAATGCATGAAAATTGATAACCACAGACAAAACCGGGAGTCAAAACCATTTCCAATCGTTTAGGTCTCGAATGCCCCCTCCAAAAATTTCAATATTAAATTTGTTAAAAAATAGCAACCTCTATTCACAGGGTATGTGTATGAAATCTTTAAAAAGTATTAAATAATGATATATGTTTTTATCTGATCACGTATGATAGTTCCTGAAAATATCATAATAGTTATTGGTGGCATTTTAAGGAATATGGGGGGGGGGGGTGTCTCTTCCTATATATTGGTATACACAGACGTACCGCTGGAATTGGTCACTTTTTTAACAAGTCAGATATATCAATAGGGTGCAATTTTCATCAATCTGTTATATCAATGGGTAGATAATTTGGCATATCATTACTTAAATCTTGTTTGTGTTACATTTAATCATAATTATTGACATTAAATGTTAACAAAAATTAACCTAATTGTAAATTATATTACAAAAACAGTGTATTTGCACTGGCAACAATAAAACATTAATAGATCACAATATTTGATTGGGTCCGGATTTTCAACGGAAATATATGAATGGTTATGGTTATCCAATATATTGAATATATGAATGGGGGTGTTTTGAAAATCCCAGCCGTATGTCTGTACCCAAAAGAATAGGTTGAGATCCCCCCCCCCCCGGGCTTAAAACTCAGTCTTTTTCAGAAAGCACTTTTCTTAGTGTACACCAATCACGTCAAGACCCCTTCTAGTCCCTCTGTACACATACTTTACCTGTTGACTGTTTTAAATGAAGAGTTACATAACCCTTCACGATTGACCAATTTCATTTATACATGTATACGTAAAGTGGATACGTCTCTTTCGTATATCAACATCCGGTACAAGATTTCTAATATTTAAGTTTTACATCAATATGCATGATTATATTTAAAAATTTTATTTAAGTATATCTGTTAAACCTTTAAGTGACTATTTCGTCCAAATTTATCATGGTTTGTCTGTTTATTTTATATTTTACACAGAGGAGCATTAACTGCTCCCGTAATGTACATTTGGTTCGTTCGTACAGTTCGTCACTTACCCGGTTACCACTATTTGACACTAAACAGGATTCTATAGTATATATAATGTACCAGTAACAGTGACTCAAACAAAATCTTCAAATTACAATAAGAATGTATTTTGATTTCTTAAAATAACAATTTTGATAGACAAAGTCAGGGGTTGTAATATGTTTAAGTCAAAGAACGACTGAAACACGTCAAGTGGAATATTTTTCTATGGAATCATTTGAAAACGTCGGTCAAAATGTAACAAATACATTCCTTGACAATTTACACATGTTTGCCTTTATGCTTCTGCTGCTATTTATTATTGTTCAGAGCAGATATTATAACTATCCAGGGTAAAAATTCAAGAGCACAATACGGGACTTTTGAGACATGAGCACTCCTGCAACAAATCTATTATTACACGAAAAAAAACAAATATCAATACCCTTCACAGTAACTTCAGTATTTAGTTATTTGAAAGGGACTCACTAATTAATTAACGCTGTTGAGCTAAGGGTGATTTATATTTAATTTATTTGTAGCGCTTTCGAAAAATCGTTGTTCGTCAATTAAATTTAGTTAAATAATTGTCATTTAGGACAAATTATATGTACACTTCAATTTCATAAATAGTTTGTCTTTTATGTGGTATATACAGTAGACATTCGATGGCTCGAACTGCAATAACTCGAACACCATGGATGCCTCGAACCCTTTTTGTGGTCCCTTGGGTAAAATTTAAACAAAGTTCGACCTCGATAACTCGAACACCCCTTTGGCTCGAACTGTTTTCATAGGTCCCTTGGGTGTTCGAGCCATCGAAGTTCGACTGTATTTATATTCAGTAGAACTGGGTCCCAATCATCCTTCTTAAAAGTTATTAAAGAGATCGTTTCCGTCTTCAATTACACGAGAGTTCCTATCTTGAAAGTTCCGCATCGATCTTGAGCCTATTTTAGAGGTCAAGTGTTGCAATCATTGTCTATGAGTCTTATCGGACTAAATGCAACAACACGCATTATTTGAAAATAAATATTTTCCCTTTACATTTTATGAGCCCTCTATCATAACTCCAAGTCTAAGCGAAGATACAAGTACGATCAAAGATCACCAAAAAGTCCCCAAAGTCCCTAATTCTTGTTTCTTTTAGATGTGGATCACTTTTGAACCACGGTGAAGGTTCCAGGTACAGTGAAACCTGTCTAAACCGGACCCCTCCGGGACTGAAGAATTTGTTCGCTTTGGACAGGTGTTCGGTTAACACAGTTTCAAAATGTATTAAAAATTGAAAGAAACGGTTTTGGTATCATGTTTGGCTACGCGTCGCCTGTAAACTGCATTTTGACCGTCAAATCTACGATTGACGCCCTCGGGTATTCAAATAATGTACTGTTATTGCTTAATTCTAAAAATTGATTTTTTCGGCTATTTACTATCCTGTTTCGAAATGACATCTCGAGTAGTTATGTTAACAATGCTGCAATCGAGTAAAACAAAATACTTAAGGTGAAAAGAATCGGTAAAATACAAAAACATTTTTCTGAATGGAGTATGGAAAGACCTTTAAATATTAGTAACGGTAATAAAACTGTAAAAAAAATAATCATTAATTTCATCCTCAGAATAATAACAAAAGGGAACAAAGATATTTTCGACCAGAAATAGAACAAAAAATAAAAATTTTGATTGAAGAAATATAGTTTATACAAGAAGAACTAAGTTGATTATGAAATTTCTCACATCATGTTAAATAAATTTTGCAAATGTTTAAAAACGAGGCTTGCCGAGTTATTAAACAGTTGAAAAATTATCTAACAAGATATGAGAAATTTCATAATTAACGTGTTCAAGTCGTAGAAAATGTTTCTCTAATGACATAATGTAAAACACTGAGAATTATGTTCCGAATAAATTTGGGGGGAATTTCACGCGAGTTGTTCTTTCACTAGAGACGAGAAATATTGTTATCATACCGGTCAGGCGTTGGTTAAATTTGCTAGAAATTAGAGAAATGTGATTCACATCACTGTTTCGTTTAGCAAATTATGTAATGGTTATTCATGTTTGTATAGAATGAGGAAGCACGCCATACTGACATTCGAGTTACATATTCAATCACGAGAAATGTTAGGTTAAAATGTTGTGTAATTTCATCTTCATTTGTAATAGTGCAGTGACAATTTGAAAAAAAAACGCTTAGTTTTCGACTTTAATGCACCCACCAGACATCAGGTAAAATTTGTTTCAAATGAAACCAGAATGATTATACTTTATGATTTGACCTGTCGTCAGCCATTCGTATGGTACAATTTTTGGTTATTTTAACGGCGTACTACAAAATAATGACTCAATTTCAAATAAACGTAACCTGCATAAATAAATATGTGTTATATTTCAAATCTGTATATTTATTTAAATAAAATTATATCGTTTTGTAAAATATAAACACGTTCTAGTATTTTATTTTCCTTTTTTTTACAGATTTTCTTATAATTTTAGGAATGGATCTGATAATATTAATTTACCGTGCTTAAAAAACTGAAACTTGTATCTCATATTGTATCTTTGTCCACTTTTGAAGTATTTCTGTATAAATTCATTAAAGTTATTTCTCAAAGTGTCGAAAAATACAAATTGGATAGACAGAAAAACACTATTTTTAATTCCGGAATCTATTTCGCACTCTTCACCTAGATATACTTGGGAACTAATCACTCCCTAAAACAATATTTTTGACAAAAAAATAGCCTTTTAAGTCTATATTAAGATAAAACTTTTTATTGTTTTGTTTTTCAATGAAATTAGTTTTCATTGGCAATGAAATACTGTCTGATTGAACATCGATTCCGATTATTTTACAATATTTAGCTTTGATGTATTTAATAACCGACGCCCTGTTAATGTATACCTACCCTCGACTAACGGAGAACGATCCTATATAAGCTAAAATATATGTGCATGTACATACATGAAGTTAAAGAGGAAATTAGTAACCTCTGACATTCTGTTTTCCTCATTCAATTCAATTTTGTTCCATATAAATACGACAAATAATTGTGGCAGTGTGATGGTGCCATTGGCGCTGGTGATCAGTCGATCATGACTGTCCACGCACTTGCAGCTCATCCAACGGAATATGTACATTAAGTTATGTTCGTTAGATGCATTTTCAGGGAGACGGATACATATAAGTTTTATCTTGTTGCTGAATATATTTCGTGTTTACTTGTCTAACATTGATATACGTGTGCTTTGAAATAAATACATTTAAAATCAGTCCCGTCCTAACCTGACTATTGTGCGTTTATGCCCTTTTGATTATTTGTTCTCTATCAGCTTTTAACTTTTTTTGCTGATTTTTTTCTGTTTTGAATGACAGCATGGAGATTTCTTATTTTACTGCATGTTCGGTATTTGTTAATTTGTATCGCAAATGTACCTGATGAAAATTCATGAAACTTTTTACTTGTCTATTTACAAGTAAATAGAGTAAATCTACTAGCATTTACATTTTCTGTTTTTTTTTCACCACAAATGCATCAAACAACTCTACAAAAATCGTTCCCTTGAATGGGAATCTTGCTTTGGCTCCATTTTATAGGACTGTATATAGACAAGAAATGGTAAGTAGGACAAATTACATCTATCAACAGAATAAAACAAGTTGCTTGGCAAAGCAAACCATTCTTGACATATTTTGATATATGTACACATTAACCAGTCCCAGCGTGTATAAAAATATAAAATGCAAAAAGAATGAATTAATATAATGATTATAATAAAAAAAAAATGACAAAATATAACAGTACACGACAAGTCTGCCATTTTTAAAATAAGGAAAGAACGAAACTTTGAAAGACAGGCCAAGGTATGGCTTACATTAATACCATCTCTGTTGTATAATTAACAAGACTACAGCAAAAAGTTATGAAAGTACTTTTGATATCAGCTATCCTAGAAGAACTAATTTTCTGCTACATGATCTTTGACATTTTTTCTGACCTTTTTTCATGAGTCTTCCTATGAATAGGCAAATGAAAGTCTCTCCGTGTCTATTGAACAGCTCTAAAATGCTTTATTTTTTTCATCAATAATTTACTTCTTTAAATCACAACAAATGAACATAATTCTATTTCGACCATGTTACTTCTGATATTGAGTTCAATTGAATAGTTGCAAAGTCATGTTTTTACATTTTATTTGAAGATAAGACAGTTCCAGCATAGCTGATTTTGAAATGTTCAGCATCCGCAAGACTGATCATGGGCCCAAAACACTCTATTTATTTCCATACATATGATAAAGCAAACTTTAAATCTCATGATTGTGTTGATTTTAATACAGCAGCTGTTGACAAAAGGAATTCATGACAAGGACTTCATTTAAAGTGCGATTAGGCCCAGTTATGCGCGTCTATATTTCAATAAAACGCCTGTTGTCCCGGGACGTTCAGCTTAAGAACAAAAGTTTTCGTCAGATTTATAGAAAACAGAAGGGAAACGGGGAATATGTCAAACAGACAACGACCCAAAGGGGATTAATAACAACTCAAAGCCACCATAAGATCTTCAATGAACGGTGAGGAAACCCAACGCCATTAAACATTGAGAGGATATGGAGTAAATACACATACGACAAAGTGTCTACACATACATGGTAAAACTAAGCAGTGGAACAACGCTTTTATTGTTGTTCTGATCGGAGTAGTAATAGGGTCTGTAAATCTCGTCTAATTTTGAAACTTCCAGGTACATTTTTTGTACCCGGAAGTTGCATTCTGCACGATTATATATCACGTATCAAACAAAAAATTAAACGTCATAATCCAAAAACGTCATGTTTTGCTGGGAAACGTTTTCAAATTTCAATTTTAACGTGAATTCTCGGGGTCACATGACGAGACTTACAGACCCTATACTTTTGCAAAAATCTAGCCTTTTTGTTGAGAAATGAAGAAACACAAAATTTTGCTTTGGTGTTGTTGAGACTTGGCAGAAAATTATGAGTCGTGAGAACCGACATACAAACGATTTCATGATCCTTAAAGATTCACTAAACTTTTCTTACCCTCTAACCACAACAAACAGAAATGACGTAAATCATAATGTGAAGATTGGTTGAAATGAACTAAAATGCAGAAAACTACATTTAACCAACAGCTTAATTCTATCGCGCACCGGGTAGAGTGGTCTTATTCGAAAAAATTCAAGGATCTATTAATATTTTTCTGTTGATTAGACATACTTTTTAGTCTGGAAAACTAATTCATGTTTTTATGATGTTATTTGTGCGATGTGATTGACATCACATGACGTTCTGTAAATTTTCCTCCTTCTGTTCAAATTAATCGTTTAAACCTGGAATTTCCATAAATAGTATAAAGCATTCTCTATTTTGAAACATGAGGAATGCTAATTGAATGTAATATACACCTTTATCAAAGCAAGAATAATGCCATAGAGTAATAAAACAAATTTAGCTTTGCAAGTTCGGCCAATATATGGATTTTTAAACGTGATTAGAGTGTATTGACCTCGGACTGTGTCCTCGTCCGATTCTTCAAATCCAAGTACTGACTTCATCAATAGGCTATATTTGTATATTTTGATTTACAAATTTGCATTTTTACTTGTATTTATGCGGAAATTATAAAAGTGCATATTGACTTTGTATTTCTACTTCGTGTATGACGTCTGTCTTTGTCTATCCCATGATATATTTATTGTATTTTTTGGTTTATAGGTTATCAATATTTCCTGCTTGATAAAACCAAATCATATGAAACATAAAATATGTTTATAGTTAGTAAAATACACATATGTTTGTATAGTGCTATTCAGCATACCAAATTGCAAATATGGGGTTAAATGACGTCATAAAAAAGTCACAGCGATTAAATTTTACGCATAAAATTAATGACAAACAATGCTTTTGTTCAACATATACCATAATTTGAAAATTCAGTCGTTAAACTTTGAAAAAAAAATAAAATTTCTATATAAATTCAAATTAATGCAAAAATTGTTTTTTGACCTTTGACCTAATTTTTTGAAAATTGTACCATATTTCACAGTGACGACAGGTCTTATCGAATTGTACTCATTTTACTCTTTCAAACGATATGCAATTTACCTGCATGTCACATGGGTGCATTTAAATTGAAAATCTCAGTCACTCGTCTATAAAATCATAATGCTTGATATGAGATTGAAAACCACATGTTTACGTTTTAAAGAGAGAATTAAAGAGAGAATTACATGTATTATCGCTTGTAACATTATATTTCATTTAGCGAGTTATTTGACTCTTTTCGTATAAATGGGTATAAATCATTTGTCATCAAGTATATATGATGTAAGTAAATATTGTCGAAGAAATGTAATAACACACTAATAAATATTTCTATGAAATATTTACAAAAGATCTTAGATATATGATGTAAGTAAATAAATATATATTTACAAATAAAAGAAAACATCTTTCAAAAAGGAAGCAGTTGGTTTCAGAGAATGAATAAGCTGTCTATAAATATCAGTCAACGTGGAAACTTGCTAAACTCCTCCGGATTTGCGAATGTTTATGCTAATGCAAGGGTCAAACGTGATAAATAAATACAAGGGTCTAAAATAAGAACCAAAACGGGGTAAGAATTTCAACTCTGAATGACAAATGTGCCTTCCCGCAGTGGGGCTTGGCTGTACTTCCTCAAATTCAGAGATATTACAGGCAGAACTAATTACATAAATAAGGTAATCACTTTCTATATATGCAGAGTCCAAATTAACAACTTTATTGTTTATTCAATGAATGCTTACATATATAATAACAGAATCAGTAAAAAATACAACACTCACTGTAAAGATTAGTTTCCTTTTTTTCCATTACATTTTGTTTTAAATTTCGATATCACAGTTTTACAATATTGTAATACAAAGCATTTGAATTTGTATTGCAGCGCATGCTTTGCATGGTCACTAAATAACGGGATTGTTAGTATTTTTTGCCATTGTGAATCAAAATTGTATGTATTTTTCAACTTCATACTTTAACATACAGAATATAAAATGGAATTTTTTTTCATTTTTTTCAGTCTATTAAATAATAGGGGTGCCGTGTACGTCTTTATGTTTGAAAAATGCATTTCAAAACAACACAAGCAGATTTTAATATGTTGCGTAAAAAATCTCTTTCATTAGAGACATCCGGAGTACTTAAACATAAACAACTTAACAATCAAAAGGCTCGAATTATCTCTCCTTTTTAATTTGAGAAAATGAGATTTTTTCATGACTTTAATTCGAAAATTGTAGGGTAAAAGAATCAATATTAAACTGGTAAGTTTACTGACAATAATTTAGGACCTTTTTGATAGCTATGAACACATTGCAATGAGCAGTATATATATTTAAAAAGAATCAATATTTCCCTTTATTACACCTACCACTATCTATGATTCAGTAATAAAATAGACTTTTAAGAAAAGACACTTACATGCACACGCCGCAAAAACTTTTTTTTTTTGAATGTCATTTTTCTATGGCTTTTCATTAAAAGATATTTTCTTTGGAATTCAAGAACAAGGAACTTTTGAGAAATATGAACTATTGAGTAATTGAACATAGATATTAGTATATCAACCTAAAATACCGAAAATCTGGAATTACACTGTATACCTGACCTATTGAATAAATAAATGCTAGCATACCTCGTAAAACAAGCTTTTTATAAAGTCCAAGTGTACTCTTATATTCGCCTTATGGCAATGGTTTTACTAGATTTTTAATTGATAAAAAAAAAATGTAAAACGCTTCAAAATAGATTAAACGGCTCAATATTTACAGATTAATACGCACTGGCATTATTTGTTTCTTGTTATATCCGCCTACCCCTTCTTTCCATCTGTGCACCTAAAGTCAGATTATTGAAACAAAACTTTCAGAATATCTTAGTAACATGCAGTAGTAGACATATAATCATCTTGTTTTGCCATTTTGATCTTAAAACTTTCTTGACAGGCTTAACACAATTTTGTCAAGACAAGTTAAGACATTCAGTTCATTTTCAAGACAATTACTTTCAAGGACGATCAAGACATGTTGAGTGTGTCAAGATCGAACAAGATCAAAGTGGTCAGACAAGATTCAGTCCCGTTCTGTCTGTTAAGACTCGTTAAGATTTCTTTGTGTAGAAGTATAAGATTGTGTTAAAGTATGTCAAGATAAGGTCCCGTTTCTAAAAATAGGCCACACAAAAATATTAAACAAAATTAATATTGAACAAACCATTTGCATTATATTTCAGCGACACAGCCGCCTTCATCAGATGCAAAACAAAAATGTCAGTAGATACAGAATAGACAATGTTACGTCACAGATAACGTTAATCTTGATACTTTACACAAATTGTTAACAGAAAAAAATGCTGATGAATAGACTAGATAAAATATATAAGTTTTTTTAAATGATTTCCTCCCGGAATGAAAATATATCGAAAATTTAGATATTTGAATTAGAAAAATAAATTGGTGTTCGGCCAGCACCAAAAGCACTGGACTACATGACCGGTGAATACCCACAGGGACTAACATTCCACTAATCCTGGCATTGACCTAGTTAAAATGAATAAATACATACTGAAGTACCATATTTACCTTTTTATGGCAATTTCAACATCATTAGTACAGATAAGTTCTAAACATAGTACCTCGTGTGACGATATTTTACATTTACGTTTACGTTTTTCGCTATTAAAACGTTTATCTTTCATTGTTTTTGCTATTTATTATTTTCTAATCATTTTCATTTTTTTTTATTGATTGGCTGCCGCATTTTAGAAAATACAAAAATAAATAAATATCAACATATAAGCATTAAAAATGGAATAATAATGCGAAGTCATGTGTTATAGGACTAGAGAACAGATCAAGTCAAAACATTTGGAAGGCAAAACCCAAGAGGATGTATAAATGCTATCACGACTACACAGAACAATCGAATAGAACAGATTGCCATTCCAACATTTTACACCTATTCCCGGCGAATAAAAAAAATCTTGAAAAATTATAACTCAAACATATGAAAGAGCTAACAGAGAAATAACTTACAGAGGCTAAAAGTAACGCCAAGGCGATATTAGGACAGAGCTTTCCACCAAAGAGATACCCCTAAGTTTCATAAAGTGTAAAATACCAAATTATATGGCTTGTCGATGAAGAAGAAGTCTGAACGGAGGCGGATGTATATACGTTGGACATCAACCAAAAATACCTAGCTATAATCAATGTAAATAAACGATGTCATTGATGGTATCTGCCGCGCCAATTTCAGATCTAGCTGCTTTATATACTGAAGTGCCACGACTAAGTTATAAGTAGCCACAATTGTCAGGAGCGAATCCAGATTTACAGTGTTCTACTAACAGACTAGGCTCCTTAAGCAAGTCGGCACTATAGCGGCGAGCACCCCTTGACCCATCTTTCAAAATTACGTATTGTCTTTTTCACTCCTTTTAAGATTTTGGTCATGGAGTTAGTAGTCTACCTGTATTGGG
>MJUU01006049.1:0-12926 GCA_002080025.1 Modiolus philippinarum | reverse complement strand
AATAATTCTTTGGTCATTAAAACATGTTACCCTCATGTTAATGAACAAATAAAGGGATAGGGAGTAAATGTAAATGGGACAAAATCCCTATCAATACATGGTGAGATTAAGCAAATGGAACAACGCTTCCGTTGTTGTTCTTCATCTTGAAATCACCGTAATGCCTTCAACACAGAGCAAGAACTCCTACCCCATAGTAAGCTCCTAGTACGAGTTTGAGTGGAATTTATGCTAACTGTTGAACAATGCTACTTCCATGTATCCTTTTTGCAAGGATGCGGGGCTGTAAGAGAGTAAAATCGGGAGATGTAGGCACTATATATACAGATGGCCAGAAAAAATCGTTTATTTTTTTTACAAAACAAGAAAGCCTTATGTTCAATTTTGGTAGTTTATTCAGATGATAAATATTATTTATATTCAATAAATACATTGGATTACTAAAACCAATGTCTGATTTGGGAATTGAGATGTACATCGGGCTCTATAGACCATCAATCTTACGCAAGTTTAAAGAAAACTAGCAGAAACCCGTGGGTTACGAATGGTTTCCTTACTCAGAATGGAGCAATATAGTAATTTTAGACAGAGCTATATTTACTGGAATCATTTGCAAAATAAAAAAGGTTGAAAAATATGATTGAGAACTATTTTATACAATAGTATTTTAAATCGTGAAAAATGTTTGACGTTCATGTGATACTTGTTTTATACAATTATGGTCTTTTGTAGAGGGTTTTAAACTGATATCGAGCGTCAGTAAATATAATACAGAAGACCTTGATTGTTATATTATTTGACAAAAGTTTGCTAACCGAAGAATTATTTGCCTTTTTGGTATTTCGGTAATATTTAATTTCCAATGACACCTTTTGACATCGACGTTGTACATCATGTACCGATTCAGAAATTCTGTACTCGCGAAATATGTCTTCAGCGATAACTTGAACAATCAAAATCCATGAATGCTGTACAATTTCTGAATTGGTCCATTGTGCACTGTTCTTTGTGACTGACAGTGTATATGTTTATTGTAGGAAGTAAAGGGTTACTTTTGTGCATTGTGATTTTCATTTTNCCCTTTTCTTTGTAGCAACATTCCAAAAGCACCAGCATATGGAGTTTACATCTCACAACTCATTCGCTACTCAAGGGCTTGTGGTCGTTACAGTGACTTCCTTGATAGAGCTCAGTTGCTTACAAATAGACTACTTAAGCAAGGGTACATTACCAAAAACTTAAAGTCATCACTACAGAAGTTTTACGGTCGACATCACGATCTTGTGGATCGCTATGGGATATCTGTTTCCCAGATGACAACGGATATTTCCCTCTGCAACTAAAGTTTGTTTTCCTCTATCGGATTTGACTTTACTACCGGATTTGACATGTTCAACACGGTGGATGTCTTATAAGAAGCAGGAGATGCTTACTCTACCGGTACACCTGATCTCACCCTTGGTTTTTATTGGGCCCGTGTTGTTCATCTGTATGTGTTTCTTTATTTTTCTTTTTTGTCCCGTACTTAAGTGGTGTCCTTGTTTCTCAGTGTGTCCGATGTTGCCATTGTCCATGGATTGTTCGTTGTTTTGATTGACGGTTCGGTTCTCACTTACTTCATTATGTTTCGTGTATGCAAGTTCCGACTTTTATATTTTCTTTCTTTTTTTAGACCTTCATCCTTGACGTAACACTATCAACATAGTATAAATAATCCAAAATGCTATATGGCACACATGCATATCGTGAAAATGTCATCTACATCTAGTACATGAATTTGTCTCAACAATTAACCATACAGCTGTATTAGTATTACATGTACATATATAGCCATCGGAACATATTTTCGTCATTTATTGTACAAAAAGGTCAATATAAAAATGTAAAGACTGACCTGTCCCTGCCTAATGATCCAATATCATTGATGTGAATAGGCCGCCCAGTCAAGAGAAGCAATTGTTAGTTTGAAAACTTTGATATAAAACAAAACAAACAAATACTTTCTTAAAGATTGGGCTGACCCATTTTTTACTGCGGCTCACTGCTTGTTGCATGTTTATCTTCGTCATTCTCAACATTTCTATGGTAAATAACCCCTCTGTAGCGCTAAAAGATTTAAATAACTAAATACCGAAGTTACTGTGGATTTACTTTCTGCATATGCGCATTTCGACAACTCATGTCTCATCAGTGCAGATAAAACCTAAACGTTTGGAAGACCGTAAACTGATGTTTATATTTTTGTTTCTGTCTATGTCGATCAGTTTTACTTCATGTTGAGTTCCCGACTGTGTAATTTCGGACCGATGACGGAAACCGCGATTCCGTAATTAATTAATTAAGTTAATGAGCTAAGTGCAGGCACAATTGCATATATGCCCATGAAATTTTAGAATGGCACAACAATCCCAACTTTTGACATATAAAGCTTAGTCGTAGTATTGTTGTTTCTGCAGCAACCTGGCCAACAAAAAGAGTCTCATTATTAGATATCAAAATTTTCGGCCATATTTCATAGGAGTAGAGATACTCTTAATTGCGCTATCGATCGTATTGGGAATACACATTATATACTGTGAAAGTACTATTGTTCATAGATTCCAATTTTCGTGGATTTCGTGAGTAGCTAAAAGCACGAAGTTAAATTTGGGTCTTTGTAAAGCTCATACAATTAGCAATTTTTTATAATCGGGAAGCATTAAGTCAACATTTTGAAGCAATTAAAAGAACAACTTGAATGGACTTCTTCCAACAGTGGGTGCAGGTTATGCGTGCGTGTTAACATGTTTTATTATGAAGAGGGGATGTGGGCGAACTTAAAAAAAACAGTGAGGTTCGGAAGTTGGGGTTGCAGGGATGGACTTAATGCAAATGTAAGTCTTTTGCAAATATCTGCATAACTGCTCAGCCTCCTGTGCTGCATGTGAAAATAATACCATCTTTAAAACAATTCCAGTCAGTAAATTACAGACAGAATGTATACTTTTTACGCTAACTTTTAAGGAACTCCTTTTGATTTAAAGAACATGGTAATGATCAGAAATTTCCTGGAGATGTATCTTGTTACTTGGATTTTGGACAAGATCCTCTGCCAACTCACACAAGCTAATGAGAAACAAAAAAACTGTTTGCTGTTTTCTATTTAAATGCACGCCAGATGTATGGAAATATCTCACACCTGATGAAAGTCGTGAACAACAAAATGATCTTGTTTTGAGGCACTGCGTTAGCTACAGTCAAACCTGATGAATGTCGTGAACAACAAAATTATCTTGTTTTAAGGCACTGCGTTAGCTACATTTACACCTAATGAAAGTCGTGAACAACAAAATGATCTTGTTTTAAGGCACTGCGTTAGCTACAGTTACACCTGATGAAAGTCGTGAACAACAAAATGATCTTGTTTTAAGGCACTGTGTTAGCTACAGTAACACCTGATGAAAGTCGTGAACAAAAAAATGATCTTGTTTTAAAGCACTGTGTTAGCTACAGTTACAACTGATGAAAGTCGTGAACAACAAATGATCTTGTTTTAAGGCACTGCGTTAGCTACAGTTACACCTGATGAAAGTCGTGAATAACAAAATGATCTTGTTTTAAGGCACTACGTTAGCTACAGTTACACCTGATGAAAGTCGTGAACAACAAAATGATCTTGTTTTGAGGCACTGCGTTAGCTACAGTTACACCTGATGAAAGTCGTAAACAACAAAATGACCTTGTTTTGAGGCACTGCGTTAGAAACAGTTACACCTGATGAAGGTCGTGAACAACAAAATGATCTTGTTTTGAGGCACTGTGTTAGCTACAGTTACACCTGATGAAAGTCGTGAACAACAAAATGATCTTGTTTTAAGGCACTGCGTTAGCTACATTTACACCTGATAAAAGTCGTGAACAACAAAATGATCTTGTTTTGAGGCACTGTGTTAGCTACATTTACACCTGATGAAAGTCGTGAACAACAAAATGATCTTGTTTTAAGGCACTGCGTTAGCTACATTTACACCTGATGAAAGTCGTGAACAACAAAATGATCTTGTTTTAAGGAACTGCGTTAGCAACATTTACATCTGATGAAAGTCGTAAATGATCTTGTTTTGAGGCACTGTGTTAGCTACAGTTACACCTGATGAAAGTCGTGAACAACAAAATGATCTTGTTTTGAGGCACTGTGTTAGCTACAGTTACACCTGATGAAGGTCGTGAACAACAAAATGATCTTGTTTTAAGGCACTGCGTTAGCTACAGTTTCACCTGATGAAAGTCGTGAACAAAAAAATGATCTTGTTTTAAGGCACTGCGTTAGCTACAGTTACACCTGATGAAAGTCGTGAACAACAAAATGATCTTGTTTTAAGGCACTGCGTTAGCTACAGTTACACGTAGGTTGGAGATCATGTTCATTGTAAAAATAAGATATCTTGCCATCAATATGAAAGAGAATTGCAAAATTTAACCCCTCCCATAAATAAGGTGATTACCAGCAAGGTATAAACATTTCCAAACTTCCTGGTGTGGATTTAGGAGGGGTGAATTCTTTTTCATTAGCATCCCTCTTACTCAAATTTTTGATGCGGCTCCAACTTCAATTTATGTATGATGTTTCGATCGTTGCCCCTGATTTCAATGACAAGTAATCTCATTTTAACAAAATATTATGCCTTGCTAAGTTGAAATTATCTTGCCTCCGACTGTCTGTAACAAAAACACTTATTCATTGATGTCAAAGGGGTTAAAGCGGGAAATGAAATTACCTTTCTAAGTATGCAGGAAGCGGATTTATCACAAAACGGAAAATGGTAAATGAATCCTCATGTACCAGGGAAATGGAAAGTTGTTTAATAAGTCTGTAAAATATTGTCCCACTTGTGGAACGGGAAAGTTGAGAAACACAATGTTGTCATTTCATGAAAAGAACCACATTGTGACCTCCTTTGTAAAGTTCTTTTTAAGTAATACAGACTGATAAATAACAACAACTGGGCCAGTATGGAGAAATATTCATCCAGTTTTAATTATTTCGATTTGTTCTCATTTTAGTCACATACATCACTTCAAATCAAACATGTCTGCTTTTGTTGTGTTATGCTTTTTCGTTTTTTTTTTTTGTTTTTTTTTTTTTTTTGCTGTTACATGTTTGAATGTTGAATGGCTAGTGTTTAGAAGTAACATATTCTAGAAAAATACAATTTATTGTGTTCTAAGAATTTGTTGATTTGAAATTAAAAGTTTGTGAATTTTATTTCTCAAAATGACAGAAGGGACATAATTAACTATCGATTGATCAATCCTGAGGGATAACAATAATGCTTATTTTCAAAAAAAAAAATTTGTTATTATAGTTAAAAAAAGAAATAAATTTTCTGTCCAGAAAAAAAGTTAAATGGTCGGTCCCTACGTCAAATATTAATTCAATAAAAAAGAACAACATTTATGTACGTTATTCATGCTTCCTTCGAAGGTTGTTCGCTTCAGTTCATTATGTTTATATGTGGAATTCAAAGTTGGACTAATAACACATTTATTGTTGAAAAATGTCGCACAATGGGATGTAAAGTAAGCATCGTGAAAGATCATTAAATTAAATAAAATAAATTATGCTAGATCTTTCAATCTCACTTGTCTAGATCTTTCAATCTCACTTGTAGATATATTGATAATGTTCTTTCTATCAATAACGAATCTTTTGGTACTAAACAGATCCTATTTATTTATCCGCCAGAACTAGATTGACAGCGTTGTCTTTAGAACAACTCGATGGATGACCTGCCAGAGGAAAGTTTTACATTTGATTGAATAGTTTTATTTTCATACAAGCAATCACATAAAAATTCATCCCCTGACAGTGCTGTCAATCAAGTATTCTACACACATCGTCAATCAATTGACAATGTGTTAGGTGTCTCTCTTTTCTTTTCTAAAAAAGCAGTCTGTTTGAACCCCGTCTCATGTGTTAAATTACAACTCTTTGAAATGAAATTTTTGCTAATCGCTTGACCGTTGTAATGATGTTCTTACTAGCTTTACAAGAGAAGATTAAAATGACAAGTGATCGGCGGAAAAGTCAGGAAAGCCAAAATACAAAAAAACAACAAAGCAAATAAAACAAAAATGATTCGTATGGATTAATTTATTGATATGGGGTTTAACGTCACTTTCAGCAGTGTTTCAGCTATCTCATAACGGTCAGTTTTAGTGGTGGAGGAAAACGGAGTGTCCGGAGAGAACCACCGACCTTGAGCAGGTAACTGACTTGCGATTGTAAGTCGAGTGCACCCTTTTTATAATGTTCAAAGTGGGGGCACGAACTCACACAGTGGTAATAGACTACAATGCTTGTATAGGTAGTAGAACTACCTTAAACACTCGGCCACCCAGACCCCTGATTCGTATGGAAAAAGTAATGTTAAATAGTTTGCATCTTTTCCTTTGAATTTTCCTGTAAGATTAGTTTATGATAATTTTATTTGCTAATATATCAAAAGGGAGTGGACACAAGTTTTTCCAACTTGAGTAGTCCGCTCCCATATATAATATTTGTTACAAAACAATATCTAAATTAACATAGAAAGGAACATGTAAAAGTTAAATCAATAATTGGTTTATGTTTATACATGAAATAATGGTAAATGGGATTAAATAAATAAAGTAAACAAGATAAAAAAGTTGAAAATTCAAAAATCAATTCACAATTAAAAATTTTGTATAAACTCAAAGGTATATAGGTTCAAGATCGGTATTAAGAGTCATTAAACGATTAGAAAAGAAATAATATTTACCGAGGCTTCAGCCGAGGTAAATATCCTTTCTCGTGGAATGATAGATCCTTATATTAACTGAAATGGAAGTCATTTATTGTTTTATTATATGACATATTTATTATTCATATCTTCTTTTATCTTTGCATTCCCACTCATTAGAAATGATATAACTAATGTCAACACATTTCTCCAAGGATATGACACATTAAAAAGAAACAGTTTTGACAATAAAAAATGTGTTAATCTTAATTTTTTTTTAAATAATTTTATGTTGGTTTATTGAAATTTCACATTTACTTGAGCTCAACATACTTTTTGGCTTATTACCAGCTGTTGGAATCTTATGTTAATCTGTGCTAAATATATTGTATGCTCTTTTCCAGCTGTTGGAATGTTATGTTAACCTGTGCTAAATATAGAGTTGGCGTGTTGCCAGCTGTTGGAATGTTATGTTAACCTGACCTACTTTTCTTGAGTGATTATAATAATTTGTCAAAAGTGGTTGCTAAGGCATTGGCCAATGAAAACAGAATCATCACTCATATAATATTTTTTTATTTCCCTGTCTATTTCATGACCCGATTATCTCAACGAATTGCAAAGACTTTTTCCAAGTTTGATGATCGTATCTTTGCTGTTAGTGTGAGGCATTCTTTGATCCAATCTCTTTGCTTTGAGGCATAACGGTCTCTATTGCAGTGGCTTATGATTTACCATGTGCTGTCACTGAGAGCACCAGGACTGACAAGGAGAAATTAAATAGTTTTAAATTATATTAAGCAGGATCCTTTTCACAATCTACCCATCATTCCTACTGCATTTCCAAGGCCCATAATGTTTATCTTCGTTTGTTAGCACTACTGTAAGAATACCCATTAATGTACCATGAAATATACCCATTAAAGTATGTCTGTTAATTATGGTTACATTTAATGGTATAATTTTAATGGCTTTGTCCATTAAATTGATTTTCTTTACCATTAAAAAGTTTAATATTAACCATTAAAAAAAAGGCATGAACTGAAAATTATAGCCATTAATTGTGACTATTAATTTTTCATTAATGGGCATGACTTATTAGGTAATGGCCATTAAAATTAAATGGATATAATTGCCATTATTTTTTCTTAGATAGGGGTTAATGGGCATGAATTCTTTTACCAAAAGTTTAATGGGCATTAATTGTAACCATAATTAATAGTACCATTACTTTTTCGAGATATTTAATGGCCATTACTGTATTTTAAATGGCATTAATTTTTTGTTTGCTGTATTTTAATGGCCATTAAAATATCAATTTATTTTTGTAAGCCATATTTTAATGGGCATTAAATTAAGAATTATTTTTTGTCTGGTGTATTTTAATGGGCATTAAAATAACAATTATTTTTTTGTTGGATGACCATGAAAAAAGTAATGGGTACACAGAATAAGTTAATGGCCATTAAGAACGTGAATTGCAGGTTTAAAAGTTTAATGGCCATTTACACCTTAAATACCTGGTGTTTGTAATTTCAATGGCCATAATCTCTTAAATGGCACGATATTTCAAACAACTGACATTAACACATGTACTTGCCATACTGTAGACAAACTTTAATGCGCTTTATACTTATGATGTTTATATCGTGTTGAAAATCAAAAATGCATCTACAATATAGTCAAATCTGCATGAGTGGGGTCTTTTTTAATGAACAACTGCCTACAAAAAACTCTTACCAACAACATGGAACCTCCATATAAAGTACAGTGCTTTTAAGGGTCATCCATATTTGTCAACCCTTTTCCAAAGTGTGCAAGACACAAACTTGCAACCCCCCCTCCCTCAAAGTGTACATCAACAATTTTCAAATACCAGGTATGAAAATAAATGATCAAGTTTTTTTTTAGAATTTAATTATTTGATTTCTTTTTTCCATGTGTCTTTGCTGAAGTTGAAATATTATAATTGTTTTATGTAGTGTTTAAATAGATTTTTGTTAAATAAAAAAGTATGGCTGATTGTATAGTATTTACTTGATTAATGAAAGTATTATGGTCATAGAAATTATACACACAAAATGAAAATGAAATGAAACTGAATTCCACGGACACCCCATAAAAATAAATGTGTGAACCCTTCCCAACTAAGCCTACAACTTCCTTTTCCAAAATACTCTGATAAACCCCCGACATGATCATATAAAAGTATGTTGAAGTACTCAAAGGATACATGGCAATAGTCTCTGTTATTAATACTTTTAGCTCCTCCTTTAGCATCAACGACGGTTCTCCAACAATGCCTCAGGTGCCCCCATGTCAACTTCACGTCTGCTTATGGTTCTGTGCCAGGTGAATCCTGGAAACAATCACTTCCTATTTCCTTGCAATTGTAGGGCCAAGAAAGAGACTTCTGTGTGATGTTTGTTGTTTGTTTTCGTATGATGTGACCAAGACATTTCCATTTCCTTACAATGTCAATTCTTCAATTGGATGTTGGTCACGGCAAATAAAGCATGGTAAAAGGTGAACTTGGTTCTGTAAGGTTAACTGTGTTTTCTCTTAAAATCTACACTGTACATGTCCTGACAGGGAACTTGAAAATTATAAGTTTACACAAAAAACCATGCCCACAAAAAAAAGGTATTCATACACTCTGGGCAGCAGAAGAGGGAGAAGGAAGAACCTAGAACGTGGTTGCAGGTAAATGTTTGATTGGTAAATTTACAAATCTGACATAAAATACTGTTAAGTAATGTGACCTGTGTCGTCATAATCTAATAATGTCTATTAAATATTTAAGGTAGATCGACAATTATTCCACTTGCATATATTGTGATATACAAATTGAGTGTGGAATTGACTCAATTTTATTGCCAAACATCCTTTTGTCTGCCTTTTTCATTGTGACGTTATAATTTGATAAATTAAAAAAATATATAAACATTTGTAAGACATTTTAAATGACTCTATAAAATACATGATTTGGCCAGTTTTTCAAAGCCTGTTAACCTTGATAACAAAAAAAATGTTTAATAAGAGAAAACTTGTTTTGAGATTTTTTTAGACTAATCCATTGTCCCGCATTCTTAATGTTGGATCCAGATGTAAGTGTAAGATGACATTATCTATAGTTTTGCAACATACCGAGACACATTATGTTTCACTATGGACAAAGATTTGACTTTGATCACGTTTGGGAATCCGCATTTTTTTAATTGAAGGATGAATACTGATAACTATTCGTTTAAAAAAAGATAATAACAACTGTTAATTCAAAATACAAAAAATACCGAAGTTGCATTAAAAACAGTAAATTCCGTTCTGCTGTACACGTGTTGCAAGGAGTAACCTCTCATCAGCAGCATTAAAATGGTACAAAAGAAGGCAGAATATCAAAAAGAGTTTCGTGTCCCACTCGGGGGTCTGTTTGTATAACTCGGGGAGTTTCAAACGTTACGTATAAAAGAAAAGTAAATTCTGAATAAAGAAAATGACTTGGGTCAAAATAATGTGACACACATCAAGTCTAGCAAGCCATGAAGACAACAGCAAGTTGTAATTTATCAAGGTCGATGAGGAATCAAAATCAGAATAGGGTGCAACTGTCGTCAAGATCAGTCCGAGTGAAAAATCACCGAATGGTATTGATAATTTGATTCTTGTTCTTATATATATATATCGATAAATGATTAATACTTATCTAAATATCATTTCTGCATGTTTGAATTGTTGTAAAACGTCCATTTTCAGCAAAAAATTGGCACACTATAATTGCCTACTTGTCGTCTGGTCGCGCGTTTGGTTAACCAGAAATCACTTCCTTGTTGTAAATTCCTCCAACAACGGAACAGAACCGTAATTGGTTTTCGCGTATTTGACTTAATTATATATTGTATTCAGATAAGCTTTGTTTTATTTTATTGATAACTAGATTGTGCAGTTGAAGTATTTTGACTGATTTGATGTAGGATTTACTGGATTTCTTTTTAGAAAAAAGGCCCAAGGGGGGTTGTAAATGAAAAAAGAAGTTTTTTTAAACTTTTTTGTCAGATGTCAGATTTCGATGCACATTTTTTCTGTATGTTTCCTACAGCATATTCAAACAAATAAATCAAACAATTAAATTCTTTTTCAATAAACAAGAGGCTCAAAAGGGGTTTATAGTAAAAAAGTGTTTGTAATTTTAAATTATTTTTCTGTAGGTACTTAAAACGTTTAAATATATAAATCAATACCAACTTGATTTTCTAAAGAGGCCCAAAGGGGGTATCAAAAACAAAACAAAAAGAACGAATTTTGCAGGGAATTCAAATAGATTTTCCTTGGGGTTGCTATGAAAGGAAATGCAGTAACTTTCATTTAAAATTTACTACTTAATACAAGTATTGACAGACTTAGGTCCTTACCGCATATACTTCATTGAATAATAGATGTTTTTACGAATTGATTAAAGCGCTAGACAAAAAAATATTACTATTAATAGTAGTTTACATCATGAAAATTCATAACGTAAGTAATTTTCAATATGGATATAATGCCAAGAAATATGTATGTTTAAGGTTTCCTTATCCCCTATTTTCTCTATCTACCCTAACATATTTTATTAGTACTTTTTGGCAAAATGCTAGTAAATATCATGTTTTGGGTTAAGCACTTTTAAAGTAAAATAAATTCCCAATAAGTGTCTATATAAACTTGATAAAATGATTTTAAAAAATAAAAATGACTTTGCCTTCCAGGCTACCCACCTACCTTATTTTTTCAAAGAATCCGAATTCAAACAAGCATATTTTTGGCCTAAGGTTATTTGCACATAACATGCATAATGAAATTACATGGATATGGATGGAAAATAATAATCATATCATAATAAATATCTGGCAGTGGTAAAACATTAACCCCCCACCCCCCACCCCCCCAAAAAAAGGTTTTATATATGTATTGAAAGTGAAATGTTTGTATACAACATTTTTTTAGAGTTCACTGTGGTAAAACAATGGTAAAAGGAAAAATATATTATAAATAATGCACTGTTGAAATGTACAATTAGGGCATCATGAATATCAAACCATTTACTGTCATTCTATTGAAGATTTATCTCCATGCAGTTGTTAGCAACAGGAAAAAATATAACTTATTGTGTAGTATTGATGCATGTAATAGATCTAGGCGAGATGAACAAAGTTTTTAATCATGTATAGTAATGGGCATGAATTCATATATTACGTCCATTAATAGGCATAGATATATACATCATGTCAAATAATGGGCATTAATATATAAATCATGTACAGAAATGGGCATTAATCTATAAATCATGTCAATTAATGGGCATGAATATATAAATTAAGTCAAGTAATGGGCATTAATACATAAATTATATAAAGTAGTGGACATTAATGTATAAGCCATGCACAGTAATGGGCATTGATATATAAATTATATAAAGTAATGGCCATTAATATATAAATCATATAATTAATGGGCATTAATTTATGTGTTTTACTAAAAAACAACCATCAAATTATAAACAGTTAATAACTTTTGAAATTGACTTTGATTAAATTTAATGGTCATTAATTTGATATGTGTGTCTGTTTTAATGGCCATTACTTTTTTGCTACAAGAAATAATGCCCATTATTATTTTAATGCCCATAAATCTAATGAAAAGAGAAATTATTCAGTCAATTTAATGATTAATTAATGGTATTTTCATTATTTCATACCATTAATTTTTATTTTAATGGCATATTTTAGAAAACAATTAATTAGTTTCTGACAAAAAATAATGGGTAGTTTTAATGAATTTATGACATTTAATGGCATATTAATGGTATTTTAATGGATATTTCATGGAATTTTAATGATTTCTTCTGCAGTAGTGTAGGTCTACAGGTATTTCTGTTATGAGATTTGAACTTATACCTTTTGGGCTCGGAGTGTAGAGGACTTTTACATTGTTCCATTAAATTCTGTCCTTGGCAGACCCTGACGTCAATTCTGCGATACAAATCTCGCCATAATGGTTCTTAACATACTTATAACGATGTCTTATTTACTGTAGATATTACTCAAATTTATTTAACAGGTTGGGCATGGCTTAATTTTCTCTGTCTTGTAGGTACTTTTAACACGAAAACTCCCGATATAATTGACCCGTGACCAGTCAGGTCAATTA
>MJUU01006046.1:15943-26216 GCA_002080025.1 Modiolus philippinarum | reverse complement strand
CTAAACATTTGGAAGACCAGAAACTCAAAGATGCTTAAAAACTGATAGAGAACAAATAACCAATATGATCTAAATGTAAAGCCAAAAACAGCTAAGGACAGATTTAATTGAAATGAGCAATTCCATACATCATTCCTGATGAGATTGGTTGAATTGGATTGAGTGGTTCAGAGAAGATGAATAAAAAAAAATTTCCCATAGAGGTCCAATGTTAAACTAAGTTTCACGTGTGTGTCTTTATTTTCTTTTCTGTGCCGTGCTCATGTTATTTTTTTTTGCTTCACCGACATTACCATTGTCCTCGGGTTGTTCGCTTTAGACTGACAGGGTGGTTCTCACTTACTGTCACGCTTACGGCCAATTGTCTTGTCAGATTCGGCTGAAATGAGCAGTCTTGTGAAGAACCTTCTATATATAATTCCCATGTTGTTTACTCAAATTTGCATTAATATTTTCAGATCATATAATGAAAATGAGGATTTTCCAATAGGATCCTTTGTTAACCTATGTTTTGCACTGGTGGCTATATTTGTTCTTCTGTAAATGTTGGTTTACAGTGCGAGAAGACCCATGTGAGATCGATGCATGCGACCTCGTCTCACATAGGTAAACGACCAACCAAAAGTGTACGTTCATTTTTGTGATACAATAATCGTTACCATGAGTAAACGTCATAAAACACCTGATGTCACAATGTAAAGGGCACTCAAATGGCGACGACGTTACTCTCACAGTATAGGCTTCCAGATGTTTGTTGTCGTATTTTACTAAAAAAAAATAGCTACTTACATTCAATCAAAATCAAAGATCGGGGTATCTTTCACTCATGTAAGAAATTCCCCGTCTTACGCTCTCGTTTCGCTGCGCTCCACTCGAGAAAAGACGGAATTTCTTACATTACATTTGTGACTTGTTCTCCAATTCTTAGATATAGACTTTAAACTAAGCCATTTATTTGAAGAGTATAGGTCAAGGTGACCTAATGTTAGTACGGATAATAAACTAATCCTGGTACCCAAAGACCAAATATCATCCCTATATGACTTTCTATATGAGTTGCTTTAATATGAAGCTAAGCCAAAACTTGAATCAGCGTCAATTATATATTTGGAAATCTAGGTCAAGATGACTGTATTCTAGCATAGAATTTGATTACTACCCAAGATGTACCAAATGATCACATATCATCCATCTGTGACCAACAGTAGCTGAGATATTCTTGCACTGATGTTATGCGTCCTCAGACCAAATATCATCCCTATGACTTAATTAATTAATGAATTTTCAGAGTGTACACAAAACAAACAAAATAAAGCAAAATTTCAAAGTCATCCTGCAATCTCGAGCTTTGACGTATAGCCTTGAAATTCAATATCACAATATGCTTTGACCTGTGGCTTTGAAATATTATGCATTGACTTATTGCCTTGAAATTCAAGATCATAAAATGCCAATATAATTCCAGAATTAGGTCACCTTTACATATATGTTTAGCTGGAAGGACTAAGGTTAAAGTTTCTGTTAAGGTTATTATTGGATTTGTGTTGAGCCAATGGCAGCTTTTGAAGCATTCAATTTTGTTTTTTATCTTTCAGCACAAATGCCCGTCAGAGCAATGCCACTGTACAGTATTCTTATACAACAGAGCATATTTAAAATATGTGCATGTGCCAAACGAAACAACACATAAAATAATAACATTAATCTTGTAGCAATATTTGATCTGATGGATAAATAATAACTTTGGTGATTATCTTTTGACCTTCTGAGTTCAAGGTCAAATATCAGTATGGTTGTTGCCTGCTACCTTTATGTCATGAGAAGGTTTTACCTGGCATATTCAATATGATTCCCGAGCAAATAGTATTAAATGAGAAAATTTGTGACCAAAACCTTGAAACTTCAAGTTTCATGACATTGGGATGCAATGTCAAGGTCATATAGCATAAACCAAGATATAGAAAGCATGTTCATTTCAAAATTAACAAATACCCAACATCATTACAATCTACTGAAGATGAGCTGAAATACAAGTCGAAATGCAGATTTTGAGCGTCTTGTTTTTTTTTCAAATTTGACCTTGTAAATTTGAGTCTCGTGACCTTGAGATGAAATATCAAGGTCATATAGCATATACCAAGACATAAAAGCATGTTTCTATTAAAATAAACAGATACCCTACATGATTACAATGTACCGAAGATAGGCTCAAATACAAGTAGAAATACAGATTTCGAGCGGTTTTTGACACAAATTTGACCTTGGAAATTTGAGTTTTGTGACCTTGAGATGGAATATCAGGGTAATATAGCATATACCAAGATATAAATAGCATGTTCATCATAATATAAACAGAAACCCAACTTCATTACAATCTACTGAAGATGGGCTGAAATACGAGTAGAAATACAGATTTCGAGCGGTTTTTGACAAAATTTGTCCTTGAAAATTTGAGTTTCGTGACCTTGAGATGGAATGTCAAGGTCATTTAGCATATGTTAAGCATTCTCATTTTAGAATAGATTAATAAACAAAATACCAATACTATCTGCTGAAGAGGGACTGAAATACAAGTAAGAATGGTTATTTTGGGGTTTTTTTGACAAAAATCTGAAAATCACTATTGCAGAAAACTTCAAAATTATTTATTTTTGAGAATCGGAAAACACTTTTTTTATTTTTTTTTTAAATTTTAAAGATAATATACTAAACTGCAAGCTCAGTGAGTTAAATGAATTTCCATGGATGCAATTCTTTGTAATTAACGCTTAAAAATGGGCAAAATTGGCCATTTTTCCATTTTTTTGAAATTGTCGTTTTTGCTGATTTTTGTTGCCATGGTAACCAAATTTAGACTTAAGTCATTTCATTGCTTTTTGTTTTAAATGTTTCATTGACCCATTATCTAATCACTTGTATAGTAATAAAACTCCAGTTAATTCATATTTTCCTTTAAAACTTACTTAGATTTAACTCGTTTTGGTCATTTTGACAGCATTTTTGAAGCCATATTTGGGCATGACCGGTTACCATAGCAACCACTGCTCAAAATGGAAAAATAAAACTTATTTTGTTATCAGGATTACATATGAACTTTATATACAAAATTTCATCAAAATCTGAGACACCACCTTTCCAACTGTATGGCAAATTTTTTGATGCTTACAGAGAATGACTCTTAAAAACTGATAGAGAACAAATAACCAAAGTGATCTAAATGTAAAGCCAAAATCAGCTAAGGACAGAGCTTTGCATGAGGGAGATACTCCTTAGGTTTCAATAAAATATAAGTATTTCAACTGAAGTTTCACAATAAGAAGGCTTGATATCATAGTGAACGGAAATTATGTCCTTAGCTACCTGTCAGTAACTGCGAACATTTGTCTGGACAGTACCTTTGTGTATTGTCTTCATGTTTTATGTACTTCATTGTAGGGTACTCGTCGATAAGTTGGACTTTTTTCTAGTTTGATTTTTACTGTGAGTCTTTTTGTGTATTTATTTTTTAGCCATTCACCACACATAGGGGACGGTTTGGATCCAAGAAAACGAGTTTAACCCCACCGCAATTTTTGCGTCTGTCCCAAGTCAGGAATATGTTGGTGATTGGCTCGTCCGTGTCTTCTTATACAATTTTAGCTTCTTGATATTTGGGTTTTTGGATATGGTTTGTTTCCATTGATTTATCAACTTTTTTACCTTTTTGGGGCCATTTAGGGCTTGCTATATGGTGTTATATGATGTGAGGTTCCTCACTGTGTTGAAGACCGTACGGTGACCCCTAGATGCTTTGTTTTGGGTCGTTTTAACCTGGATATGGGATGTTGTCTAATTGACTTTTACCCCAATTCCTTTCTTTTTCATATCTACATATCTCATTTTAACTTTGCCTAACACATAGATTTATATGTAGTTAAGTGTTTTATTTACTATTCATTTACTATTGAAGTACGTGAATGACATATTTATTGATTTTAAAACTTACTATTGGTGTACTCTACATGTTCACATTTTTTTTATATTTCTATGTAGCATGTTATAGCGATACACGTGTTAGAATACCCGAGGTTTAACTGCAAATGACAGAAGAGTTTCTGAAATTTGCAGTTTACTTACCTAGCAATCAGCTTCATATAAACCAAAGAAAAATTTTCTTACCTTAGGAAATTTCTTCTTATTTGTATTAGTTCTATGAATCAAAAGCATCTAGTGAACTTAAAATAACTGGAATGATTTGTGAGAAAAGTATATTTCATAGTTCACTATTGCATGTATTTGATAAAATAAAACAAAACATTACAAATCGTTTATATCCATGCATCCAACATATTATTTGATATACAATTACACAATAAAGTGTAGATTATTGACCAATTATAATATTTTTTTTGAAAATCATCAAAACACAGTATTTTGGAAAGGGAGCTAATAAATGTTGCACTATGTTCTGCTTGGTGACCTCCCTTCCAAAAAGTGTGACTTTTAAAGTTTATTTTAAAAAATGTGTTTGTTTTGAAAAAAAATGTTGATTTTAATAAAATAGTTATAAAAAATCATATAACAGTCATTTTTGTAATAAATGTGATAATAATTGTTATTTTTGTATAAATTCATCAAAACTATTGTAACTGAATAATTTGATAAACTGAGAAGAATTTCTTCAGGTAAGAAAATTTTTCATTCCAAAAGTTTTGAGGTTTGCAGAAAATTTTCTAGGTAAGTAAACTGCAATTGACAAAACTTCTCTGTCAATTGCAGTTACACCTCAGGTACTTTAAGACGTGTATCGCTATAACATAAATTGTCATATATAAGTTGTGTGATGATTTTAAAACTGGTTTTCTCGTAAACATATTTTATTAACTTGATTCTTCTTCAAATTTTAGCAAAAGATTTTGTACATTTTAAAGATATAAATTAAGGAAATGCTAACTCTACCGGTGCACCTGATCTCACCCATGCTTTTTTATTGGGCCCGTGTTTTTCATCTTTGTGTGTGTGTCTTCATTTTTCTATTCTGTGCCGTACCTATGTTGTGTCTCTGTTATTTTTTTCTTCTCTTTGTTTTGTTTCTGATGTCCTTGGATTGTTCGTTTTGGATTGACGGTTCGGTTCTCACTTAGTTTACCTTAAGGACTATTGAAATCGGCAAATATTTTTAGAAAGTGTGAAATTTAAAGATTTATTTTTTATTTAATACTTCTGATTATTTCAAACGTTATTATGCTAAAACAAAATAAAACGTTGCTTCTTTTACGTACTTTTATTCATTTTGCCAACAGTGAATTTCAACAAGATAATAGTTGTTCCTCATTTTTTAAATAAACGTTATTATTCTTCTTGTGATTCATTAACTTACTTTTAAAAAAATTACTTGTTTCAGCTATTCCAAGATGCATTGTGTTATTTTATTATTTTACTTTTCTCATTTTAAAAAGAAATTTCATGCATTGGTTTTTTTCTGTAAACCCCTTTTCACTTACCATGTTTTTCTATCTTTATACTGATGTTTTGTTTTTCTACTATTTGCCTTGTCTGCATTTCTTTGTTCCAGTACTTATTACCTTTTCGCTCTGCATTTATACATTTTCATAAAGAGGTAAACCTTGTTCCTACTTTATTTTCGTTATATTGCCTTTCTCTCTTGGTTGCTCTATGTATTTTTACCTTTTTCATGGTTTGAGATCCTTGCCAATAATGGTATACTTACAGCTAACGTATTTGTTGATTCATAATAGCAAGATGACTGCAAAGACAGGTGTTAAAACTTCCGTATTCAAGATGAATATCCCCTTACTTTGGGTTTTTTTATGCCATTCCTTCTTCTTTTTCTTAGCTCACTACTCATAATAGCTGGTATCGAAAAAAACCACGCCCAGTAAATATATTTTAAGAATCAAGTAGTAGTGTTAGTTCACTTTCTGACGATTTGAGCGCTTTTTTCTCGAAAACTATACCATTCCTTCATTTAAATGAACAAAGTATTTAACCTTGATTAAATCAAATCGAAATCGGAATTGAATATAATAATTATGATATAGTGTCCTTTACAGAAAGTTTGTTGCGGCAAAGTACTGGAGATGACAAAATAAGTATTCCTTGCTTTAAGCATTTTCATAAGCAACGAACAGATCGTGTTGGTGGAGGTGTAATAATGTACATAAAGAATAATCTAAATTGTGTGTCTCGTCCAAATCTCCAAATAAATAATCTTGAATGCGTTTGGCTTGAAATTAAATTTAAAAATAAGAGTTATATATATGACACTTATTATGTGCCTCCTAATATTACGTCACACATGTGGAACTACATTGGTCAGTCATTTGAGACTGCCTTTAATACAAAAAAAAAGATTTAATTGTTGTTGGAGATTTTAATATAAATCAACTGTAAATCCTAACGATAAAATCAAAAGTCTTCTCCCTCAGTATAATTTACATCAAACGATAACAGATAATACACTTGTTACAGAAAATAATTCATCGTTGCTTGGACTCATCATAATTAGTGACGAGTAATATTCACACAGAGGTCGCTGTTCCCCTTCTTGATCAAATTCGATACCACTTTCCAATTATTGGTTTTCTTAATCATCAAAAAATCTCTTTTTTTACCAATCATTTGCATGATCGGGATGATAACGAATCTTTTCGACAACAATTGTCAGATATAGACTGGGGGATCTTCTTGTTGAAGACAATATAGATGAATCAACAGCAAACATAACTCGAACAATATTAGATATTGCTGACAGAGTTATTCCCAATAAATATATCTTATGGTGGCTTTGAGTTGTTATTACTCCCCTTTGGGTCGTTGTCTCTTTGAAACATTCCCCGTTTCCCTTCTTTTTCTATATTACGATAAAAAAGATTACCCTACCTGGATCACAAACAAAATAAAAAAAGAAATTCGAAGAAAAAATAGAGCACACAGAAAAGCTAAAAAAGGAATGGTCCTCAAAGCTGGGGAGAATTTCGTAAAGTAAGAAATAGATGTACTTTTATTGTTTTGCATGTAAAAAGAGGGCATTGTGTACATATTTCAAATATAATAGAAAATGTTGAAATCAATGCTCAAAATTGGTGGAAATTGGTGAAGTCTCTTATGAGAAATAGTAAATCCCGTATACTCCCTATTTGAAAGCGACAATGGCATTATCGAAGATGAAGCGACCAAAGCAAACTTGTTAATTATTATTCAAATAACCAGTGTCAAATTAACAATGCTAATGTACCGCTCCCTGACTTACAAGATTTACTTGATCATAGTTTGAATACTTTGACTGTGGATGAAAATGAAATTGAAGATGTACTTAAAACCCTGAACCACAAAAGCAATAGGTCCTGACCAAGTAAACCCAAAACTGTGAAAAGAGGTCATTGGGATTCTGAAAATTCCCTTTGTAAATTATTTAATTTATCGCTCCAACTTAGTAAATTTCCTTCTGAATGGAAAAAAGCAAATGTAACTACTGTTTTTTTTTAAAAGACTGTCCCAGTGATGTACGAAATTATAGGTCGATTTCACTCATTAGGGTGATATTCAAACATATTCATAATTACTTACTGGAACACAATATTATAACCCAATTTCAGTTTGGATTTACACCTGGTGATTCTGTTGTAAATCAGTTGTTAAGTATTACTAACGAATTTGGAAGGGCCTTTGATGAAGGGAAGGGAATAAGGGTTATCTTTTGTGATATCAGTAAGGTGTTTGACAGAGTTTGGTACTTATGCATAAATTGAACTCAATAGGGATTAATCGAACTTTGCTTCTTTGGTTTAAAATTTATTTGTATAACAGAAAACAACGTGTAGTTATCAATAAAAAAAAATCTGAATGGTTAAATATAAAGACAGGCGTCCTGATCGATTCTCGGGCCTCTACTGTTTGCTATATTTATTAATGATATAATGTCTGATATTCAGTGCTCAGTTAAGCTATTTGATAATGATACTAGTCTGAACTTAATTGTTGATAATCCTGAAATTGCTTCCGAAATTCTAAACCAATTCATGAATGGGCAGAAAAATGGTTAATGACATTCAACGCACAAAAAAACGGAAGCAATGACTATTTCTAGAAAAATGAACAAACCAATCCATCAAAATCTTTCAATGAATAATGTAACAATTGAAAATGTATCTCATCATAAACATTTTGGGATTACCTTGTCTGATGATGGTGGGTTGCACAAACATATAGATATAATTGTTAAGAAGGCATATACTCGTTTAAATATTATGAGAAAATTTAAACATACACTACACAGAAGAACTCTAGAGAAAATGCATTTTTACTATATCAGACAGATATTAGAATACACTGATGTAATCTGGGACAACTCAATTCAAATTCTGATTCATAAGATAGAAAATGTACAAAAAGAGGCCGCAAGAATCATCACTGGGGCACAAGATTAACTTCTATTCAGAATTTGAACAAGGAAACGGGGTGGGAAAAGTTAAGGAATGACTAAATACCGAAGTTACTGGGAATTTAAAAGACGTGAATCTCATAGAATAATCTATTTTTGTAAAATGGTTAATGATCTGACCCCTGCAGATTAAAGCAGAATTCTCCGGAACAGGAATAATGATATACACAGTTATAATGCACGCAATTCTACAGCATTTCATCCTATTCTAACAAATTATGTCCTACCCTCGTCTATTCGAAAATGAAACTCATTACCTGATAATGTCAGAAATATGTCATCGGTAAACCAGCTTAAAACTACTTTAGAAATAAAGTTGTTAAAAAACCATTGTACTATTATATTGGTTCTAGAATTTGACAGATTTTACATTCAAAATTTAGAATGAAATGTAGTAATTTGAAACACGATCTTAGTAAAAACCTGATACAATCTCCACTTTGCCAGTGTGGACAGATAGAAACTACAAAGCAATGTCTTCTCTGTTTCAAGTATATTTATATATATATATATATAAGTGTTGTAAAGTAATTATAACAACACTAAAACGTAAATTGATGTTAAATTTACAGCAAATTTTCGCCTTTACTGCTGAATTTCATTTGGTCACGTTCGTTAAGACCGTTTGGTTCTAAAGTAAAAAGCTGGTGGACCCAAAAATTGTCCCGCAAATCCCTTGTTGAGTCATCCCATTGATCGTTTTCTTCAATGATCTGCACTTTGATGACTTCAAAAGTATGTCCTGTCGTTTGGAGATGGCGCGTGACAGGACAGTTTCGTTGTTTGTTATGACATGAACGGTGGTTGTTTAACCTGATGTTTAAACAGGTGATAGTTTGTCCAACATATTGTAAACTGCATGAACCACAAGTCAATAAATAGATGCAGTTTTTGGTTTTGCAAGTTACGGTGAGAAAATTTTGTAAGTTTCTTGGGTGACACTACTTTTAAATGAATCGCCAATGACTGCAGATTTACAGCACTTACAGTTGTTACGTTTGCAAGGATTGTAACCACCTGGTGTTTGGGGTTTATTCTTTATTTTTGATTTTACTAGGATGTCTCGTATGCTCTTTGGCTTTCTATAAGCCATAACTGGTAATTCTGGAAAAGTGTTTTTTTTTTTTCAACTTTGGATCTTTCTCGATCAAACTCCAATTCTTACGAATTATAGATGGTAGTACTTGAAGACTGTGATGGTAAGTTACAACAAGGAGTGTTCTTTTATTTTGACTACTCTTATCTTTGTATACAAGCAAAGAGTTACGGTCAATTTTGTTCACTTTTTCAAAAGCACTTTCGATATGTTTGTGTTTGAAATGGTATGTTATTGGACCTTTTTACAATGTTTAAGCTTTTCAAGTACATCGGGAAACGAATACCGAAGCAAATTGAGGAAAGGGGAAATTATTAAAATATAAATCCAAAATCACGGCAAGTGACAGCAACACGAATTGCGACAAGCTGAATTATTCAAGCTGAATAAAATGAAATAAATTGTGTTGAAAAAGAATTGAGGGGAGGGGTAATATGTTTGCAATTTATGAGACTTTAGTTGGTCTAAAATGTTCAGTAACATACTTTCTAATAGCTTAGATATAATGAAGTTTTTACATCTCTAAGTCAAAACAGCAATAATTCGGAATTTATCATTTGTTCATAAAATTTCGAGAGCAGAAGGGCCAAATAAGACCCTTACTAAGTTTGAATCTATATATTAATATAAATAAATAAAACCTAAAACAAAGCAACAAAACCAATACTAAAATAATATATATTATATTGTTGTTGCTTTGTTATATATATATATATATATATATATATATATAT
>MJUU01006046.1:699-15496 GCA_002080025.1 Modiolus philippinarum | reverse complement strand
TATATATATATATATATATATATCGTCTCAGGGGCCCGACGATCTTGCATAAGCATACAAGTTCCGCAGAGGAATGGTATATCCGTTAATCATTTCTCACTTCTGGCCCTGTGTTTGCCCCTTACCTTAGACAAATATATATATCAAACCGAAAACAAAGCAACAACACCAATACTACCGTAGTGCTAGGTCCACAATCGGATAAAAGCAATTTGACCTAATTATAAACTTTAAAAGGAACAAAGTAAATAGTACATAAAATAACAGTTGATATTTCGAGACCTGTCCGGCTCTCCTTCAAAACACAATAAAAAAGTATAAAATACAATCAAACAAAACCTATTTACAAAGACTAAACTACAAATGTTTATGCAAAGTGTCGAGAGCTACATGTTGGAGTCTGTTGTTTAGAGATGTAACATGAGAAGGGAAAAAAAATTGTAGGTATGGGTACATCGATTCTCTTTACAATGCTGTTACAAAAATTGTGTTTAACGCCTAACGAGCAAAACTTCAGCCATGTCAGGGCGAGAACAAGGTGATCAGTTCAAAAAGGAAAGAAAAAATGGGTAGGGGCAGCATTTTTAGCAAAACTATATTTTAAATTTTTATAATTAAACTGGATTTCAGTTTTTATCCAGAACTTTTCTTTAGGCTGCCTCTGTGTGTCTGTATACGATCGATTTTGGTCAATTGGTACAACTTGCATATTTGTCCAGTCATGACCATTGGAATTAAAATGGAATGCAGTGGCCTGTGATCTTTCCTTTTTCCGAATGTGGTCAAGGTGCAAGGTGATACGAAGGTTGAGATAATTTTTTGTTTCACCGACGTACTGTTCTTGGCAAACAGAGCAAGAGATGAAATAGATGACATTATCTGACTTGCAAGATAAATTGCTTAATAATTTATAAGGCTCGCCTGTTGCTATGCTTTTGAATATTTTTGTTTTAGAGCTATATTGCACAGAAGGCAACGCTTGTCGCGACGTAATAGGGGATATTGACAGGATATTCTTCATGATTCCGTTAAATTGGCTTTGGGATCCAATGACCTGAAGATATTACAGGTATACTGGCCTCTCACTGATACTGCCGATGTCTGGTGAAATCTATGATAATTCTTCACCTAACCCTTCGGGGAGTTTTGAGTTTGATCTTTATTCCGTAGTGCGACAATGTTTTACCAGCAGACTAGGCTCCTTGAGCTAGCCGGCAGTTTAGCGGCGAGCACTCCTCGACCCATATTCTAAATTACGTTTTGTGTTTTTCTTTCCTTCTCAAGATTGTGGTATTGGAGTTGGTAGTCTACCTGTATTGGGTTTAATTGTATGTTTTATTATACTATAGGGAAACGGGATAGAGAAAGGGGAGGTTTGGGTACCCATAAACCGGTTTAACCCTACCGCTAGCTCTTGCTAGTGCCGGTACCAAGTCCGGCTATCCCGAGTTCCTATTGTTGTCCATGTTTGCCTTTTGTCATTTATTGTTTTTCTCGTGCGGTTCCCCGGTGGATCGTGGCATGTGATTGTGGTTTACGGCCATTGTAGGTGTTTCCTGTTATCTTTCTTATATTAATTTTGTAAACTGATCTGTTTCAGGTGATGGTAGTTTGGATCTCACGAGAATGTCCTTCAGGTTTTCGGGACGACGAAATGATACTAGGGGAGGTTCTGGAAAAAGGGCTTTCATTTTGGGTGATGAATGAAGAATCGGCATATATTCACGGGTTATAGCTGACAAATGAGGTAACTGTGGATGGAAAGCTGTAACCAGTGGCGTCCGCAATTTTTTCTACTTTCTTTCCCGATAATTAAGCAATTCGCTTCGGTCAATCGAAGAGACCTTTTGGACAATTATTCTTACATGCTTTTCTTTGTAACCCCTGTTCAAAAGATGTTGGGTGAGTTCTCTTTTCTTCTGTTTGAATGTTTCTTCTGGTGAACAGATACGAGGTATTCGGGTCGAAAGTCCATATGGGATGGCATTAACACAGTGTCTAGGATGACAACTACTAGGGAGCAGGTAAAAATGTGAATCTGTCACTTTAGTATGCAAATCAAAATGTATTTGACCATCGACGAGTGTTGAGGTCGTATCAAGGAATCCATTTGTTGTTTCTAATATATTGACGATAAATTTTATGTAAGGGTGATAATTATTGTTGAATTCTACAAATTCGTCAAGGTGTTCTCTGGTATCAGACCATTTCATTTCGATGTCATCGATGAAGCGCAACCAGCTGTACGGTTTATATGGTGCGTCTTGGAGCATACGTTTTTACTAAGTCCCCCATGAATATGTTTGCATATGATGGTGCAACTCGAGTACCCATGGCTGTCCCATTAACCTGAAGAAATTCTCGTTGTTGAAACCGAAGTTGTTGCGTTTCAATACAAGATCCAAAAGATTTACTAATGATTCTGTAGAGGGTGATTGTATCTCTCTATTGTCCCAAACTGTACGGCAGACTTCGATTCCTTCCTCATGTGGGATGTTTGTATAAAGGCAGGCTAAAGAAAAGTTCTGGATAGAATAACTGAAATCAAGTTTAAATATAAAAATTTAAAATATAGTTTTGCTAAAAATCCTGCCCCTACCCATTTTTTTCCTTCTTTTTTGAACTGATTACCTTGTTCTCGCCCTGTAATGGCTAATGCTTTGCTCCTTGGGCGTTAAACACAATTTTGTAACAGCATTGTTCATAGAATCGATGTACGCATACCAACAAAATTATTTTTCCCTTCTCATGTTACATCTGTAAACAACGGAATCCAACATCTAGCTCTCCACACTTTGTATAAACATTTGTAGTTTAGTCTTTGTAAATATTTTTTGCTTGATTGTATTTTATACTTTTTATTGTGTTTTGAAGAAGAGCCGGACAGGTCCCGAATTATCGACTGTTATTTTATGTGCTATTTACTTTGTTCATTTTGAAGTTTATATATATATATATAACGTCTAAAAACAGCGACAAACTTGGAAATCTTATTTAATTCTGAGGATAAGCATGTAAATATGCATATATAGGTCTTAAAAAATAAAATATATGCGTCTGAAATCAAAGACCAACCGATTTAGTGTTTTAGGATGTGAAATTATCGAGAACATCTTTCCACTGATGATTTTGACCATTGCAATTTGAGTGACACGCAACACTACATTTGAATTTCACTGTTGGAGATAAGGCCCCATTTCGATGAATTTACATCTCGTCAGTGCAACTTGAATCTAAAAATTGGAAAACCGCTGCCGAAATATTACTTCCTCGGAAGGGTGTACAAGACTGGAGATTGGCTAGTAAATTTCCTCTCAATGCCCATTTTGCCTCGTGATTGATGGATCTCGCCGGAGCAGCCAGGAGGGAAAAAATCCAAAGTTCCATATTAAATGTGTACTCTACTCTACTCTATGACATGAAATGAAATAAATAACACGTGAGAACACACAAGCCAAAACAGATACTGAGAAGTCTTTGTGTGTCATCGAATAAGATTTCCAAGTTTGTCGCTGTTTTAGACGTTATATATGAATTTTTTACACGACCTGTATTTTCTTTATCAAGAAGATCCTTGGAGCTTATTCCGCCTCTTGGCTGACTTTTGGGAATTATCGATTGACAAAAAAAGCCAACTCATCCTGCCCATCTTTTGGATGACACACAAAGACTTCTCAGTATCTGTTTTGGCTTGTGTGTTCTCACTTGTTATTTATTTCATTTCATAGAGAAGAGTAGAGTAAAGTAGACATTTAATATGGAACTTTGGATTTTTTTCCCTCCTGGCTGCTCCAGCGAGATCCATCAATCAGGGAGCCAAATGGGCAGTGACAGGAAATTTACCAGCCAATCTCCAGTCTTGTACACCTTTCCGAGGAAGTAATATTTCGGCAGCGGTTTTCCAATTTTTAGATTCGAGTTGCACTGACGAGAAGTAAATTCATCGAAATGGGGCCTTATCTGCAACAGTGAAATTCAAATGTAGTGTTGCGTGTCACCCAAATTACAATGGTCAAATTCCTCAGTGGAAAGATGTTCTCGATAATAACACATCCTAAAAATTTAATTCGGTTGGTCTTTGATTTCAGACGCATATAATTTATTTTTCAAACCTGTATAAGCATATTTACATGCTTATCCTGAGGATTAAAGGAGATTTCCAAGTTTATCGCTGTATTTAGACGTTATAAATGAATTTTTTACACGAATAGTATTTTCGTCAACAAGAAGGTCCTTTGAGTTTATTCCGCCTCTTGGTTGAGTTTTGGGAATTATCGAATGACAAAAAAAATTCAACTCATCCTGCCCATCTTTTGGACGAAACATAAAGACTTCTCAGTATCTGTTTTGGCTTGTATGTTCTCACTTGTTATTTATTTCATTTCATAGAGTAGAGTAGAGTAGAGTAGAGTAGACATTTAATATGCCTCTTTGGATTTTTCCTTCCTGGGTGTTCCAATCAACCACGGGGCCAAATTAGCGGGGAAAGGAAATTTACCAGCCAATCTCCAGTCTTGTACACCTTTCCGAGGAAGTAATATTTTGGCAGCGGTTTTCCAATTTTTAGATTCGAGTTGCACTGACGAGATGTAATTTCATCGAAATGGGGCCTTATCTGCAACAGTGAAATTCAAATGTAGCGTTGGGTGTCACTCAAATTGCAATGGTCAAATTCCTCGGTGGAAAGATGTTCTCGATAATATCACATCCTAAAACTCTATATATATAGGATACATAATAATATCAAAATAAAGTTATTATAGAAAAATTAGGCAAATTAAGTCCTAAATTGATCAAACGATTAAATATTTGCTAGACCTACTAGCTTCTTCGGCGTCTGATGATCTAGTGATTTATCGTAAAAAAATAAAGTAACATGCATATAATGTGAAAGTTTTTTAACTGTACACAATATAAATATTCATACACAAAGATAGTCAAAAATATTTTCCGTATATGATTACCCCCACAAAATATGATTGATTGATAAGTTAAATTAAAACGAACAGTGAGCAATTCTAGTATTAGAACGAGAACAAAATTGCATAAAAAAAGGAAAAATTGAAAAAAAAATATCTAAATGCAGAAGCAGAAAAAAATGATTAATAAAAAAAATAATAATACATGTAATAACATAATAATCAAGGTTGAAGGGCCAACAATGGCAATGAGTACTGACTGCCGGGAAATGGGTAGGGGTAGGAAATTAGCCCCACCAAACATATCATGTACAAACACCACAACTGTAATAAATAAGAAATATATAGACAAATACTGTGAAAATGAATACTTAAATGGACGGGATAAAATTAAATTGCTACGATTTTTTGTTAATGTCATCCGGATATAATGCACCTAACTCTCCGATGCAGAAGCTTTCTCTTGATTGTCTCTGAACCCAAAACTCCAAACCCGCTCGTGATCAATGGTGATCAATGGTGGTCTTACAATTTACATTGCAGAACACCTTGTATACCTTACCTGATTTTCTGCTACTGAATGTGTGTGTTTGTTGCATTCGCTGACAACACTTGCATCTTTTATGCAAACAAGGTTTACATTGGCCAAAATGTGAAGAGTTTTGGGGAGGTCCGCTCGAACCAAGGTATCCTTAATGCTTTTTGGCCATCCAAATCAATGATTGGTGGCTCGGGGAACATTTTTATAGTTTTTAGCATTTTTCAATTTCCTTCAAGTGATGTCGAACAAGGCTCGACATTTTTGAAAGGGAAGGGTGATACGTGAGGACCAAGGAAACTCTTTTATTGACCTTCTTGTCTTTGTATCGAAGGAGGTCGTCTCTGTTGACTTGACATACTCTATTGAACCCTTTCTGTATGACTTTGGAAGAGTAAGACCTTTATTTTAGATGTTATCTTAAGTCCCCTAGTCTTTGTTTAGTGGTGTTATCTGATGAGCAAATGTGTTTTACTTTGATTTTAGTGCCATGTTATATATATAACAAGGCAGTAGACTGAAGTGAACAGTACACACATTTAAAGGTTGATAGTTCGAGACCTATCCGGCTCTTTATCAAAAACACAATAAAAAAGTAAACATACCGTGAAACAAAACCTATTTACAAAGACTACAGTACAAAAAAATTAGCAATGTATCGACAGCTACAACATGGACGCTGTTAATTACAAATGTAACATGAGAAGGGAATAAGAATTTTGTCAGTCTCTGTACATCGATTCTTACAAAATTCTTACTCTTATCAGCTAGACTCTAAAATATGATACAATAAGAGAATAAAAAGAAATGGGTAGGGGCAGTAAGAATTTTGCAAGATTCGATGTACATATAGTCCATGGGCTGGAATAACCCCCCGTGCACCCCCCCCCACTTCCGAACCCCACCTATTTTTTTAAGTCCATATACATCCCCTCTTCAAAATAAAACATGTTAACACGAGCATAACCTGCACGCACTTGGGCAATTTGGCCCATTTTTAGACCCATCTACAGAAATTTTGGAAAATTTCGTTTTTCGTTAAAGTTTTTCCTTCAGTTCCTTCAAAATGTTGACAAAATGCTTTCAAGTTATAAAAACGAGGTATCAAATGATTGCTTATTGTATGAGCTTTACAAAGAATCCAAGTTTTTACAATTTTGATGACCAATACATTCTATAGCGCAATTAAACGTACCCCTACCCCAATGAAATATTGACGAAAAAACTGATATTTTCCTTAAGTAAAAGGATGTATAAGTTGGATGGTTTAAAGAGCCGAAGTGCATCTCAATTCCCGATTCTGAAAATTGTTTTTGGCTTTTCAATCTAATTTCTTTATTATAAAACAATGTTAACATATTTTAGATGACCAAAATTTTATTTTCAAATATACCAAATACAGGGACCTTTGAATAATTTCGTTTTGGAATAAGTGTTTTCTTTCTTTTGCCTAATATTATTTTTAGTAAAAAAATATCATTTAAATTAGGTATCAAATAAAAGCTTATTATATTTGCTTTACAACCATAACAAATAATGGCCGTTTTTAGGTAATATATACACAATATATCAATAAAACTTACCTCACCCCAAGAAATTTACTCCAAAATTGTCAATTTTTTGTTTATTTTCGCATAAAAATAACCAGAAGACGCAAAATGTGTGATGTATAGGACAATGTTGCATAAATTATATTATGATTTTATATTTAAACAGCCATTTGTTGACTTAAGCTCAATATTTTGCCCGAAATTGGTGAAAAATGGGAATTTTCAACATTTCAGAATTGTCCAAAGTCCACTGCTATATCGTTATATATGCCAAATCTGGAGGATATTTCTGCAACTATGCCAATTCATTGTACCAACCGACACATTTGGTGTCTTAAAACATTGCTCAGAAAAACAAGGAGTGTTAAATGTGACTCTGATTACAGAAAATCTTACCCCTACCCCAACAAATTTTCCCTGAAATTGTCATTTTTTTTTCTATGTTCACATAAAAATAACCAGAACACGCTAAATATGTGTTGTATAAGACAATAATAAGCAATGAAGGGATATGGAGTAAATGCACATGAGACAAAGTCTCTATAAATAATGCATGAATTACATCAGAATGTGGTATTTCAATAGCCATTGGTCGACTTAAACTCAATATTTCACCAAACATTGATGAAAAATGGGAATTTTCAACATTTCAGAATTGTACGTATTTCATCGTTTAATCGCAAAATATGTCAAATATGTAGAATGTATCTGCAGATATGCCATTTAAGTGCCCTAAGCAATACAAAAAATGTCTTAAAACATTGTTTAGAAAAACAAGGAGTGTTATATGTGACTCTAAATACCGAAAATCTTACCCCTACCCCAACAAATTTTCCCTGAAATTGGTGATTTTTGGTCTATGTTTGCATAAGAATAACCAGAACATGCAAAATGTGTGTTGTATATGACAATGTTGCGTGAATTACGCCACGATTTTGTATTTTAACAGCCATTGGTCGACTACAACTCATTATTTCTCCCCAAATTGATGACAAATGGGAATTTTCAACATTTCAGAATTGTCCGAAGTCCACTGCTATATCGTTATATATGCTAAATCTGGAGGATATATTTGCAACTATGCCAATTAATTGTACCAAGCGACATATTAGGTGTCTTAAACTATTGCCAGGAAAAACAAGGAGTGTTAAATGTGACTCTGATTACAGAAAATTTTACCCCTACCCCAACAAATTTTCCCTGAAATTTCTGTTTTTCGGTCTATGATCGCATAAAAATAACAAGAACATACAAAATGTGTGTTGTATATGACAATGTTGCTTGAATTAAATCATGCTTTGGTATTTTAACACCCATTGGTCGACTAAAACTCAATATCTCTCCCCAGATTGATGAAAGATGGGAATTTTCATCATTTCAGATTTGTCCATAGTTAACTGTTAAATCGCAATATTTATCAAATCTATAGAATATATCTGCAGATATGCCAATTAATTGTTCTAAGCGATACATTAGATGTCTTAAAACATTATAAAGAAAAACAAGGGGTGTTGAATGTGACTCTAAATACCAAAAATCTTACCCCTACCCCAACACATTTCCCCCAAAATTGTCAATTTTTTTGTCTATGTTGGGATAAAAATAACTACCACACTCAAATTCTGCGTTGCATATAACAAAGATGCATGAATGCTATCATAATTTGGTATTTCAAATCCCAGGTGTCAGCTAAAACTCAATATTTTGTCCAAAATTGATGAAAAATGGAAATTTTTAGCATTTCAGATTTTAGCAAAATTCACTTTTAAATCAGTATGTGGCAAATCTGGAGGATTTATCTGCAGATATGCCAATTTATTGTCTTAACCGATACATATGTTATCTAAAAACACTATTCAGAAAAATAAGGAGTGTTCAATTTGGCTCTAAATACAGAAAATCTTACCCCTATCCCACAAAATTAAACTTAAAAATCTCCAAAATATGACCGCCTGTACATATAAATGAACAAAGCATACTAATGTTTTACTTCCTTTGCAAAAGATGCATTTGATACATCATAATATGTAATTTTGACAACAAAATATGGGTAAAATTGAATATTTTGGACGAAATCGTGAAAATGGGAATTTTCAGTATATAAGAATTTTCCGAAATTCAAAGTTAAATCGCTGAATAACTGCCCATAAACCGGGCGCGTGATCTTATTTTTGATATATGGGAGGTTCTGTGTGTTTTAGTGTTTGAAAATGATATGTCATTGGACCTTTATACAATGTTTAAGCTTTTCAAGCTGAATAAAATGAAATAAATTTTGTTGAATATGTGTGGTAAGGGGTAATATGTTTGTAATTTATGAGACTGTAGTTAGTCTAAAAGGCTTAAAAGCATACTTTCTAATTGCTTAGATATGATGAAACGATATTTAATCAATATTTTCAAGTTATATATCAATTTAATAAAGTAATTGCATCTCAAAGTCAAAACAGCAGAAATTCTGAAAAACGGAAAATTCCCATTTTTCATACAATTTCGGACAAAAGAGTCGAAAAGAGACCTTTCGAAAAGTTTTAATGTACTTTAATGATCTTCTGCATGTCTGTTTTAGTGAAATACACACCAGAATTCCCATTAAACATTATCTTTTTATCATTTAGAGCCTGAATATTTCAACTTTTCTCTAAATTTGTAGGGGGAGGGGTGCTAGTTTTGACATTTATGAACCTATAATACGTCTGAAACTAAAATTTTTGCATACAATTTGTTGCTAACATATCATTAATTATTATTACATCGGCAATTATTAAATATATATTCAGATTTTTACGACCCTTAAGTCAAAAAGTCGAAAATGTAAAAAACCTAAAATTCCGAAAAATTCCATTTTTCAAAAATTTTATACCGAAAATCAAAATTTTATGGAATTTAAAGGTTTGATTTTCCAACATTGTATCACAGCTGATAAGTTAGGCATAAAAACTAGATCAAATGACGATGGTTGTTTATCTGAAAGGAATTGACAGCCTATAATCGAGATTTTCGCATTTTTTTGCAGGGGTAGGGGTAGATTTTTTGTATCCCCTGATCATAAAATGGACGTAAAGTACCCAAACTTGTGTTCATTGTAAAGCAGATTAAATTAGCTTTAATTTGATACCAAATTTCAGTACATATTACATATATGCAAAAAGATATGGAGCTTAAAAGATGAAACTTATGTTAAAACGAAAATGCAATAATTTTTCGGGTGTACTATAAAAGTGGTCATATACTGTGTATGCGTGCAGGTTATGTTCGTGTTAACATGCTTTATTTTGAAGAGGGGACATAGAAGGAGTGAAAAAAAACGGTCTTGTTCGGAAGTGTGTGTGTGTGTGTGTGGGGGGGGGGGGGGGGGGGGGGGGGGGNGGGCTGAACGGGAGGTGTTTCCAGCCCACGGACTAATACACTGACAAAATATGTTTTTCTTTACATATGGAACATGTAATTACATAAATAGTTTTTTTTTTTTTTTTGATGTACAGTTGAATCCATTCTTCACATTAAATTTCTGTCCATTTTTGAAAGTAAAAGTATCGCATTCTATTAAAATATGGCATATACCACATCTTAGTTTATTACACATGCAAAACATAGCTTTTGAATTTACAGTTTGGAATTTTAGATTGTTGATATTTTCTTAACTGATTTTGGTTGTCTTTTACTTTTACTGTAATTTGTATTATGCAAAGCAGCTTTCATTCTGCTATCTCTATGTAATAACGGTTTGTTTTGGAAAAAAAAAATAAATGTTTCTGGGTTTCTAGGGTTGTGTGTAGACAGGTATGCAATTATGTTCATCATTTTAGGATCGAATTAAGATTTATACTATATACCAGGAACTACCGTCCTTTAGTAGTGGATGGAGGAATGTTAAATGCCAAAGCAATTAAGAAAAGTATGATCCCGAAATGATGAAAAAAAAAACTTTTAAACATATCCGAAAGATTGTTTTAGCAAATATATATATGCGTCTAAAGTCAAGGAACAACCGAGTTGGAGTTTTAGGATGAGATATTATTAATTTTATTATTATTATTATTATTATTAGAATATCTTTCCACTGAGCAATTTGACCATTACAACTTGAATGACACGCAACACTACATTTGAATTTCACTGTTGCAGATAAGGTCCAATTTCAATGAATTTACATCTAAAAATTGGAAAACCGCTGCCGAAATATTACTTCCTCGGAAAGGTGTACAACACTGGAGATTTGAATGACACGCAAGACTACATTTGAATTTCACTTTTGCAGATCAGAACCCATTTTGATAATTATCATCTCGTCAGTGCAACTAGAATCAAAAGATTGGAAAATCGTTGCCTAAATATACTCCCTCTTAATGGTATACAAGACTGTAGATTTGATAGTAGAATTTCTGCTCCTACCCAGGAATCCTCGAAATTGATGGATATCGCTGGAGTAGGCAGGGAGAAAATCCGAAGTATCATATTAAATTCAAATCTACTCTAATCTATGGAATGAAATGAAATAATAACTGTCGAAAATGCACAATCCAAAACAGAAATTGAGGAGTCTTTGTGTGTCATTCAAAGGAAAGGTAAGACGTTTTCTTTTGTCAATCGATAAATCTAAAAACTCCAAAGATCTCCTTAAAGAAGAAAATACCAGTCGTGTAGAAAAAAAAACAACATATATAACGTCTTAATCAGCCACAAGATTCTAAAAAAAATAAATACATAGATCTCCTTGAAGAGCTATTCTCTAGCAATCTCACCCATAGCATACCAACTTTTCATTTTTCTACTCTTTATACTAACCTGACATAACAATAAATAGGTCATAGGCTGAAATCACTTTCTTTGTACACCCCCCCCCCCATTTATGATCCAATCCAAGCTTATTTAATATTCTTTACAAGGAACACAAGTTTGATCACTTTACGTCATTTTTATGATCTGGTAATGCAAAAAATGTACCCCTCCCTCTGGAAAACATTGCGATTTGTAAGCTATCTTTTCCTTTCAGATAAATAAATCTCATCATTTGATCTAGCTTTTATGCCTAATTTATCAGATGTGATATCCAATGTTGAAAAATAGACCATTAAAGTCCTTAAAATTTTCATTTTCAGTATAAAATGTTTGAAAAATTGAAATTTGAAAAATGTATATTATTTACAATATATATATATATATATAATGTCTATAAATTAAGTCAACGTGGAAACTTGTTCATGTCCCCGGAATTGGTGGTGTAATGGTTAGAGTGGCAGACTCTCAACCCTTAGTACCTTTATTTCAATAATCTAGACATCGCTGAAGGTATTATGTATCCACATTTAAACAATCGTCAAATAAAACACTTACCCGTATATTATCAAGAAATGATTTACGCATTTTACAGAATAAAACCGAAATTGAACTTTGACATTAAAATACAAAACGTATATGAAATTCCTATATTTTGTAATCCCGATATCACATATAACGACAAGATGCTCCTCTTTCAAGACTTTATCGATGCTGGATTGTACAAAATAAAAGATATATGCTACGAAGTTATACCCGGTTTCTTCAGAACACGAGCTATTATTGAAATTATCCAAGCAAATAATCCTGATGTAAACGAACATGATATAAAACTCGCATTCCAAAAGATTTTAGTGGCTATTCCCGACAAGTATAAAACACTGTTAAAATCGGCAAATCCAGTGCACACAGACAGTACGTCCGTTCTCAAAATTACTACTGAAAACAACACAGAAATTGACTTTATGGGCGCGGCCACAAACACTTTCTATTCAGCTTTGATGTCATTCTTTTTCGAAACACCTACAGCTGAAAAACATTGGGCGGAGTTATATCCATCATTAAATTTTAAGCGATTGTATTCGGTTGTCAATCAGGGCAGTCTACCCCCCGATTGTCACTGTTTACATTTTCGTATGGTTCATCGATCTCTATTCCCTCTGGACAAGTTGGTACAAATTGGCAAGGTAGACAATAGCACGTGCAAAACCTGTGGTCAATCCCCTGAAACATTTACACACCTGTTCATTCATTGCAAGTGTTTAAAATCAATACATGAGTATTTACAGGATATTTTACACAACATTTTTATTCAGTGTCCGTCTGAGTCCGTCAACAGTCTTGATTATGAACAACTTGTATTACTTGGATATATGAAGTCGTCAAAAGTAATAAATACCTATTTTTTGAATTATCTTCTGTGTGTGGCTAGATTAATCATTTACAAGTCCCGTAATTTAAAAACATTTGCAAATAAAGATATTGATCGAGTCCGTCTGTTCAAATACACAATACAAAGATATATAGAATACGCATACACGTTTTACAAAATGAAAAACAAGATGAATTTATTCAATAAATATTTTCTGCACAATAATTCTCTTATTCGGCTACATGATGATTCTTTAGAATTTTATTTGTAGCTACCGTTTTTACTTCTAGTGTTTGGTTTTGTTCGGAAAACTGTTTTATTCCCTTAATTTCAAAACTGTACTTTCTTGTAAAACCGTAAATAAACAGTCTTCAATAATGAGCTCTTCCGTTCTATGCATTTAAAGAGAGGTAACTCGAATGGTCCCGTCGTAGATTGTGTGATTGATTATATATTAAATATATATAATCCTTATGTAATTCTTTTTGTGATGGAATTGAAAATTTTCAGGTCTATATAGTATTTTTCAAGCCGCCTTTTTTCCCGGGCGTCCTTGATTGCTAACTTATGGGGCAATTATGTTTATAATATGATGTGTTATGTTTTTTTTTTGATGATTGAACATTCATGAACATTATGTTTTATGTTTTAACTGTATACATATATATATATATATAATTTGTAAATAAAATTTTATACAATGAAAAAAGCGTGGCAGACTCTCAACCGTTAGTACCTTGACAGAGGGGGTTCGAATCCCACTGGAATCAACGAAAATTTAATATTTAATATTTAATATTAAATGACTTAGACTTTGGCTTTGGTTTGGTAGAAAAATACATTACAGGCAGATGACTCAAGCCTAAATGATTAATTTCATTTTTTTTTTAAACAGAAGTACCCAAAATTGCAGTTAATTTATCTTCTGCATATGGCCATTTCGACAACAAGTCTCATCAGTGCTGATAGTATCAAAACAATTGGAAAACCGAATGAAAACGAAAAATTTCTGAGTGTCAATGTCCAAAAAATTGAAATAGCCCCCATTTTGATGGGATGCTCAGCATAGATCGGTCCAAAACATACCATAAAAACGAAGCACAAATAAGATGTTGGGGTTTTCATCGGTACTCACTCTAATTCTTATTTTAAAGCAAAACAAGTACCATGGATTCTCTTAAACAAAGTGAAAGGGAATGCAGACTGTTAGTTAAATGAATAAATAAAATGTCTATAAATTCAGTCAACGTGGAAACTTGTTCATCTCCCCGGATTTGCGAATATTTACGCTAATGCAGGGCCTAAAAAATCAAATATAACGGTCTATCGTAGGAACCCAACGGGGTTAGAATTAGAGAAATGAATATCGAGATTGCCTTCTTCCCGAGGGATTTGGCTGCTCTTCGAATGCACAGATATTACAGACAAATAACACTGCCCACGCCATCTCTGTGGGAGACCCAAGGGATGTAAAATAGAGTGAGCTGCAAATTTATTTTGACACGTAATATGAGAGTTAAGTATATTAATTAACCGAAATTTGAACATGGAATTGGTGGTGTAATGGTTAGCGTGGCAGACTCTCAACCCTAAGTACCTTGACAGAGGGGGTTCGAATCCCACTGGAATCAACAAAAAA
>MJUU01006045.1:24109-37106 GCA_002080025.1 Modiolus philippinarum | reverse complement strand
CATTACAGTGCCTGGTTTGTGTAATCTGAAAGATTAACATCTCTGACTTAATACCTTTGGAAGTTTTAACTGTTGTTTGAACACATTGGTGATGTGAATCTCCCCTTTAGGCCAGTCTTGATGTAAAAAAAAATGTCAAATTTATCTATTATTGAACTTGTACTTTATTCTATCATATTATATCATTATGGTACTCAATTTTTGTCCAGAGACGTTGCAGAGTTTTGAGCGCATTGACCATGGGCAGCTATTCTTGAATTTTTGCATTGCTTTCATATATTTTCTCATAAAGATTCAAAGTATGTGTTTATTTGAAACTCAGGTATGGTTTTCACCTTTGCTGAAGTGATATGGACTATTTTCATTTTACGCTTTGTTCAACTTTGTACATTTAGTTTTGGTTTTTTTCTTCTTTTTTGTCTTTTACAGTAATAGGGTTGAACTTAATATAATCTCAATTATAACTTGCATTTGAAGAATTTTTGGAAATAAGGTAAATGAATACTTGTTTGAATTGGTAAACCTATACATGACATTCTGTTAGATTGAAGAAAAAAAACACTTTCTAAGTTGAACATGAGTGACGGTGACGCAGGTCCAGACATGTAATTGGTCTTGTTTTATCTGGAATCACATATGATCAATTTGCTTTTGTTGATTTCCATGTAATGTAAATTTCATATCCGGTGACGTCACAGTATTGATTGCAGAGACCATTGATGAGGTAGAAACTAAAACACATGAAAATGTCATTAATTTTAGAATTAGAGAAATAAAATCTATCATTTGCAAGTTGTGATTATCATAGTTCTACTGTCTCAAGAGTTAAACATAAAAGTTCTCGCTGAAGCTCGAACTTTTAAAGTTTAACCCTTGAGACAGTAGAACTATGATAATCAATGACTTGAAAGGATAGATTCTTTATTTCCTTCACTTCCATGTCAATGTAACAATTTTTGTAGGAGCTATTGTATTTTGACTGTTTTTCTGCTAATTTTTGCAATTTCAAAATGTTGTGCAGTGTTAAATTTTTACAGTATTTGGATTTACCTCCTAATAATGTTAGAAGTTGTCTCTTCAGCAATTGATTGCATAATCCACCTAATTCTATATTAATGGGTATTCAGAATGTCATTAGGAAATAACAAAAGAAAAATCCTAGATTCTCGGCCTATGGCTATTCCAGGGGGCAGAGTGGCCTCCTTAAGTTGGAAAATATTTAAAATTACTAGGGTTTTTTCAGAAAATTGGGTTGTGCCCCCACCCCATATGGAAAAATTAAGTGTCAGCCCCCTCAGCAGAAAGTCTGGATCTGCCACTGTCGGTCCCACCTATCTAGATTTTTTTAACCTCGAAAAATAAGGTGTAGTTTGATTTTTGTTAACCATTTTTGCCAATATCATCAAAATTAAAAGTTAATTTCAAAAATGATGAAAAAAAAAAAATAATAAGAAATAAAATTCACCCCCACCCAAAGGTTTTGATTAGAATCAAGGATTTTTTTAGTGGCCTTACAATTAAAATCTTTCTGTTACAGAAATTTTGAATAATGGTACAAAGAAGCGTATTGGAGTTGGGATCAGCGCCAATAAGGGTTACGATCTGGAAAATAAAACACCCAGCAGATATATCAGTAAAAATGATGACTTTCAAAAAGTTATTAAATATTACATAGACAGAGGCGGGTACGTAAAAAGCATTAAAATGTAAAAATTGTCTTCAATTTCAGAAATTTTGAATAATGGTACATTGAAGTATATTGGAATTGGTATTAGTGCTAATAAGTCGTTTGAACTGGAACACAAAACTGGTAGAGATATTAGAAAAACTGGAAAAGCTGACTTTGTCAAATATTATATCAATAAAGGCGGGTAAGAAAAAGATTTGATTTTTACCGAAGTTTTAGATATTAAGTATATGTATGTAGATCGCTTGCTAGCAAATTATATTTGTAGAAGAAATGTTCTGATTATCGATTATAAACATCTTGAATGCGACATATTTTTGATTAATCAATTTCCATATCAAAAAAACAAATTTCAAATGAAATAAAAATTGAAAAAAGTATGATAAATTTCACTAAACTTAATATCTTTTAAAAAAAAATTCCATTAATTTCTAGTTAAGCTTTAATTTCTAGTTCAGCTTTAATTTATAGTTAAGCTTTAATTCTAGGAAGTATGATCAAAAACTTGCAAAATTTTCAATCCTGTAATATTGACTTTTTGTCAACAGCAAAGTCTTCTGTTATAGTGAAATCTTTACTTTAATGTGAATTATGAATATATCGCTAAAAGCTGATAATGATCTATAATTCAGTCAAAGAAGCTTTCCAATTATTCTTATTAAAAGGATTACTCAGACTTGCCTACCCTTATGATTTTGGTGTAAGGCTTACTATTTTCAAGGTCATCTTACACCCTTACGATGGTTTACCATTTCCTTACGATTTGTTCCATTTGAGTCGTTTCCAGAAAATTTTAAGCTCCGGTCCATCATTTCATTGCGGTTCCATGTATTATAGTTAAATTTGGCATTTCCGATAATAAAAAGAATGTGAAAAACAATCTTTTAAACAAGAATTCTAGGCTTTCATCTAAGGAAAAATGTATTCTTGGTAGGAGTGTTGTGTAACTACATAATGTGCCTTTCATTTAAAGATAAAAAAAGTGCTTTACTATTTTTGATCTCAGATAACGATTTTTTATTAAGATCAAATAACCAACTATTTTTGACCAACAGGGGTAGGCAAGTCTGGATTACTTCTCAGCCAGTTGAAAGCACTAATTTGTAGTCATTAGGTCACTAAAAAAGATTATTTGTTTCTCAAGTAGGCCTTTATTTGCCAAGCCATGGTTTTCCTTAAATTTTTCTCAACTTTTCTTTAATCGGCAACTGTAACTTAAAGTTCAAAATTATACTAAAATATGAGGTGTTCAAATATCTTTGTATTTACAAAGATTAGATATATAAAAATTTGTTTATGATAAAGGGTGAATTAAAAAAAAATGGCACCATGCATATTTTGTTATCTAGACTGACAACTGCAAAAGTTTTGATACAAAAGATTATATCAATTAATGTGTAGAGGTATGTTGCATGTCCATGCAAAATTTCATGGAGATATCTGTATTGGTTAAAAAGTTATGCCCAAAAAAATTGCCAAAAATGTCTGGAGTGCAACACTTTTTTGTGACATTTTTTTTAATACCACTTTTTTTAAATACATATAAAATATAAAATAATGAAATCTGTTTAAAAGTAATACTTTTCACTTAAAGTTCAACATCTTGAGTTAGGAATTCAGTATCTGATTTGTGAATATTAGCAAATGTGTTGCTGCAGTTGGCACAAGAACAATTGGAGTCCCATGTCTGGAGTGCAACAGCAAAAATAGAAAAACTGCAAATAAATGAATACTGTGAAAATTCTATGTGTGAAAAATTACATATTTACATTTATTAATGTAGAAAAATATCAATTCCATAAGAAAAATATGATACTGAATATTCTAATAACAACACCACCTCCTGATGGGTCATTAAATACATCTACCCTTGTTTGTCTGGAGTGCAACATTTGAAGTTTAACAAGTCCTCTTTCCCTGTATATTGATTTTTAATCCACTTTTGTTCTTTGATTCTGACAACATTGATATAAAGAACATTCACCCAAGAATGGAACCTTTTTTCAGAGATACACTTATAATTTAATTGAGAGCAATGTTTATGTTGTCTGGAGTGCAACAGTATTTTTAGTTTATTAATGCTTATTTTAACAGTTCAAATGAAAATCTAAGCATCAAATAACCATAATTTGAAAGAGTGTAACCATTGCAACAATTTTAAAGAACAACTGGGTCATTATTTTAATTTCAGACTCTTTTTGTAGGCGCTTAATAGCAAAATCACATTCTTTTTTTTAAAGAAATGCTCTATTTATTTTGTCTGGCCTATGAATATTGCTGACTGTTAGGTTAAAATAAAGAAAACTATATATTAAGCTTCATTTTCAAAAGACATTATAGACATGAAATCATATCTGATGCTTTATTTTGATCGTTTCAATTACATAGTCAATATGTTGCATTCCAGACACATTTCTGAATTTTTTGTTAATTCTATCATGGTAAGTCTACTTCAAGGTTTGATTGTAAATAAAAAATCATGATTATAGTCAAAATAACATATAAAAGAACTACAAGGCTGGTTAAACCAACAAAATACCAGAAAGTTTCAATAAAAAGGGCCAGAAAACGACAATAAAAACTTAAAACAATTTGATTTTCGGTCATTTCCCAAGTTTTTTTTCTCAATCTTTCTGCTGAAGTTTTCATGGTTATTGCTGGATTAGACAATCCTCAGCTAATCTACATGGTAGCTTGAACATTACCTTTACTCTTCATTCACACTTTCCTCCAAAAAAACTTAACAAGTTATAATTTGTGTTAGGTTTTAGAAATATGTCTGGAGTGCAACATTTTCACAATCAAAATGCAGCATTGATTTTGGCTTTAATGTTTATAATTTCATGAATAAATATAAGCTACATGTCTATTTTTACAATTGTTAAGTTTACCTAATATTTTTGGAACTTGTAGATATAACAAATAAACAAATATCACAAATCAAAATTCTAAAAAATCACATTTTGAGCTATAAAGCAAAAAAAAATATTGAAAGAATGGCTCAAATTTGCCCTAAATTAGTCAATCTAATTGTCTCTCTTAAAAAATCAATATTGCAAAAGTCTTTCCTATGATTATGTTAAAAATATTCTTTTTATAATTATGGTCAATACTTGTTGCACTCCAGACAACATAAATGTTGCCCTAAATCAGCTATTAGTTAGTGTATGCACCCAGCTTTTTGTATAAATACTCTTCAGGCCTATTTCAATTCAAAAATAAATCTTAAGTTTTTAAAAAGTAACATATGGGTAAAATTTAGTTGTTAAACTTAAAATGTTGCACTCCAGACAAATATGGATGGTGTAATTGATAAACAGAAAGATTTCTGTGGTTAGTAAAAAAAATTTCAAATAGGTATTATTTATGTGAATTATTTTTATCATTTTTTTACAAAAAGGAGTGCAGGAAGGTTTATAGAGCAGGCAAATTCATGACAAAATTAAAAAGTCTGGAGTGTAACATATTAGCAAGAAAAAGAAGCAATTTTAAGAATGTCTCTAATTTTTTACAAAAGAGGTAAATGAATAAAGTTTTTTGCATTCATGTTCAGAATTCATTATATTTTTTTTTATAAAATTCAGGTTTTGAATCTACATGATGACTTACTTTATTGGAATAAAAACTTTTTGATCCATAAATAAATAAAACACATCAATTTTATCATAAAAATGTATTTTTTGCAGAGTTTTTGAAAGATAACTAGGTTGTTTTTGTCCAGAATGCAGAACTAATACACCAGTAACAATTAGGATAAAAAATATATATTTTCTATTTAGTAGCTAAAAGTACAGTGCTTTGAAAATAGAAGGTATTTCAAGTTTTTCTGTTGCTTTTCTTCCAGTAAAATATATGAAACTTTTTTATGTCTTCATTTGTTTCAATGTGGCTTTGAATGATAAAACTTCGGTCTATGTACAATACGGGAACATATAAATCAAAATGATTATTTCAGTTTGAAAAATTGCCAAAAAAAATTTTCTTGGTGCCATTTTTTTTAATTCACCCTAAAGTAGATTTTGGTGAATTTGTCTAAATTAGGTTCAGGTGACATTCAAAAGACAATTAAATAAACAAATAAAAACTGCCCACCCACATCTAATATAAAACAAAACGACTTGAGGAACAAACAGTTTGCTTAGTTATCTTTGCTGCAGTAAATGCTCCTCCTTTTTCTTCTTTCCTTGGCTGTTGTTATAGAGCTGGTCCAGTTAATGCCATCTGACCTCTATATAACCTTAAAACTTGACCTCCCAAAGTATGCTTTGTTCAGTTTTGCGATGTACTTTTGGTACAGTGCTTAAATTTTCTTAAATCCTGCATTTTCTGTTTTCCTAGATTAGATGTAGCATAGTGATGTATTCTCTGTGTATTCTTTGTAAAATAAACATGAAAATCTACTTTTATTGTCCCTTGTCTATGACCTTAACAGTCCACCTATTCCTATTGTGCAAGCAATCTAGTGATTTCATTACTCTTTTGGTGATAAAACTGACCTATACCTATACCTTCAGAACAACATATCTTGTAAAAAATTTTTGGAGACTTGCTATTGTGAACTAATCTTCAACAATGATGGTCCTTTTGAATTGTCTAACAATACTGTTGTATATCAATCTCTAATGGCCTGAGGGAGGTTTTACCTTGATAAAGTATTGCCTTATAACAAAGATAAATGGACTAAATCATAAGTTTTCAATGAATGTAAGAGATATTAATTCCCTTTAAATCATAAAGAAAGCATTAATTATTCTTTTAATGATGTAATTTTTAATCAATTTCATAAAGTACATACTTTTTCAGTGACTATATGAATTATGTAGTTCCTATTTTCATTTTTCATCAACAGATCAAGGTAAAACCTCCCCAGGCCATTACAGATTGGTATTCAATAGTATTGTTGGACAATTCAAAAGGACAATCATTGTTTAGATTTGTCTCCAAAAATTATTTACAATTATTATATATTGTTCTGAAGGTAAAGGTATAGGTCAGTTTTATCACACCAATAGAGTAATGGAATTGCTACATTGGTTGCACAATAGGAATAGGTGGACCATCAAGGACATAGGCAAGGGGCAATAATACCATACTATTTACACATAGAAGAAGAGTATGTTGCATATTGACTCTTTCTCATACATACGGGCCTCACCAGTGAACAATCTGTTTTTATATGACCGCAAAATTTTTTGCGGTCGTATAATGGTATCGTGCTGTCGTCGTCGTTGTCGTCGTCTGTAGACACTTTTGTTTTTGGTCAATAACTTTAGTTCCAGTTTATCAATCCTTATGAAATTTTAACACAATGTTCCTCGGCACAAAAGAAAGGCTTGGCAAATTTTAACACAATGTTCCTCGGCACAAAAGAAAGGCTTGGCATAGTTTTGGTCATTGGGCCCTACCCATTTTTAAAAAAGGGGCCAAAAAGGGTTACATTTGATGTTTTCACATATTTGACTGTAGAATCTCTATTATACACATTATCAGATTTTGATGCGGTTTCCTTCAGTGTTCTCCTGAGGAAATTTCCAATCAGTAGTATGTCATGGGATTTCACATCGCATGTACCGTTCATGAGATAAATGGGGCCCAAAAGGGGCGAATCACAAAAATTTCATTTTTTAAAATTTTTAGTCAGATTTTGATGCAGTTTTTTTCAATGGATTCCTTTTGTAAAATAAACATGGCTCTTAACTATTAGATTTTTGATAACTTATTTTGTTTCGGAGCTATGAGGGGCCAAACGGGGCCAAAATTGCAAATGTGCAGATTACGTAAAATTTTTATTTTTCATCAGATTTTGATGGGATTTTTTTCTTTACATTCCTCTTGTCTTAAGCTTTCAGTAGTATGCCAACAGATTTTTCATATCTCTTACCGTTTCCGAGCTGTAAGTGGTCAAAGTGGTCAAAATTGCAATTTTCACAAATATGTTTATCTTTAATTTCATCGGATTTGGATGGGATTTTTTTCCTTGGATTCCTCTTGTTGTTAGCTTTCAGTAGTATGTCAACAGATTTTCGTAGCTCTTAAGGTTTCTGAGCTTTAAGTGGTCAAAGGGGCCAAAATGGCAATTTTCCGAAATATGCAAAATCTTTATTTCTCATCGGACTTCGATGGGTTTTTTCTTTGGATTCCTTTTGATATACATGTAAGCTGTCAGTAGTATGTCAACAGATTTAGCATATCTGTGACAGTTTCTGAGCTTTCAATGATCAAAAGGGCTAATTTCTATGTTCCCTAGTTTGTATCCAGCGAAATACTGTGTCAATCTCCTTATTGTGTCCATGTAGTTACTGTGTCAAGCTCTTTACTGTGACCACATTCACTTTATTTTACACTTGTTCAAAATTCAGTGGTCGACATGCTGTGGTCGTATCATGCTGCGCTCGGCGTAGCCCTTTATTTTATTCTTATTCTTAGCTACCTGTACAGTAGCAATGGATCTGTCAAATATATTAATTCTAAGAAAAAAGGAAACTAACCACCTAAATGCTACTTTAATAAAGTATCAGATTGTAAAATTTTCATACATGTGCTAGATCTAGATTTCATTTGGAATATTTTCATCAACTATTAAGGATGTACCCTGGTGAGGAGCCAAAGTTTTAGAGTACAGTCTTATGTGACCTTCCAAGGGAACCTCAAAATAGGGTCACATAAGACAGGAGGTATTTTAATACAGGTTCAATTTACAAAGAAAGTGCTATGAAGGGAGAATAAAATTAGAGTCATATAAGACAGGTTTTTGTTTTATAAAAGTGGTGGCTAAGGCAGGTTTGACTGTATTAAACTTTTTTTCAAACCTTGATTTTTGCAATGCTCTAACCCTATAAATTTAATACATAAAGAAAAATTCATAGGTTGCTGTGCAAATTATTTTGTTACAGATGTTTGAAAGTGACCAATTTTAGCACTTTTGCCCATTTTTTGATGATTTTCATTGAAAAAATCTAGCTAAGAGTATTAAACTTTTTCTCATACATTCTGAAAAGCTGTAAATAGAAGGAATGAACAAATTCAGCTCCCAAAAATCATATGTTGGTGTTGATATAAGAAAGTTTTGTCCCATTTTCATGCTTTTTAGGGACAATTTCAGCATTTCCATATTTACCTAAAATGTAGACTTTCTAAATTTTTATACCCCCCCACAAACAAAGTATATTGGAATCACCCTGTCTTTCTGTCTGTCCATCAGTCCGTCTGTCCATCTGTCTGTCCGTCTGTCTACAATTTTTGTAAGTGCAACTCCTCTTAAACCACTTGAAGGATTTTGATGAAACTTTATACAAAGGAAGGACACTATATGGAGAAAGGCATGAAGGAATATAATATTGTCCAAAACCAGGAAGGGGAGATAATTTTACTTAGAATTTTCTTTGATTCCCTATGTATGGGTTACCTGGTAAGCGTAACTCCTCTTAAACTACTGGAAGGATTTTGATGAAATTTTACACAAAGGAAGGACACTATATGGAGATGTGCATGAAGGAATACACAAAGGAAGGGCACTTTATGGAGATGTGCATGAAGGAATATAATTATTGTCCAAAACCAGGAAGGGGAGATTATTTGACTTTTCTTTGATACCCTATGTATTGGTTACCTCGTAAGCTTAACTCCTCTTAAACCACTGGACGAATTTTTTTTTTAACTTTACACAAAGGAAGGACACTATATGGAGATATGCATGAAGGGATATAATTATTGCCTGAAACAAGGAAGGGGAGGTAATTTGACTCAATGATTTTTAAAGAAATAATTCAAGGCGTAGATATTATGAAATCAAGCTGGGGGAGAGATACACTCTTTTCATGTATTCCTCTTGAAAAGTTGTTTTCAAGTTGTTTAAATGAAATTTCTCTAATGCTTATGATTTTTGTGTAAAATGTCAAAGAGGCAAAACAAGAGATGAAATTTATTTTTGTCTGATTTTGACAGTATTTTCACTTGCACTTATGAAAAGTTCTTTCTTGAAGATTATATCCAAAATTTTTAAGGGGAGATAATTCGATATGAAAATTTTCTGGAGAAAAGGGGAGGCGAACCTTGTCAGTGCATGTTCTCTTAAACGGCAACTTCGATTTTGATGAAATGTTACACAGTTGTAGTACACCATCTGAAGATGTGCATGAAGTAGTATGGTTGCTGCCTGAAATTTTGAAGTGGAGATAATTTGTCTTTGAATATTTTTTGGAAATAGGGGTGAGGCGAACCTCATCAGCGAATGTTGTCCTGAATGGCTGCTTGGATTTTGATGAAATGTTACACAGTTGTAGTACACCATCTGAAGATTTGCATGAAGTTATATAGATGGTGCCCAAAATTTTGAAGGGGAGATAATTTGTCTTTGATTATTTTCAGAAAAAGGGGGAGGGGGTGATCCTTGTCAGTGCATGTTCTCCTAAACCACTGCTTGGATTTTGATGAAATGTTGCACAGTTTTAGTACACCACCTGAAGATGTGCATTAAGTACTATGGTTGCTGTCTGAAGTTTTGAAGGGGAGATAATTTGTCGTTTAATGTTTTCAGGTAAAAAAGGGGGAGGTATATCATTTTGTCGTACTTGTATTGTGTCCACATTTGTACTGTGTCTACAACTGTATTGTGTTCACACACATTTAAATTTACAATATTGATTCAGGATTCAATTAGCATGGGTATACCTGGCTGCCATTCGGTGACATAGTTTAACATAGGGATGCTATGGGAAATACATTCAAAGGTCTTTTCTCCTGAAACCACTATAAGCCAATAGATACCAAACTTGGATACAATTGTCCTTGGCTTGTCCCTTTAAAGTTTGTGATTTTTATGTTCATACCTCATCCAAGATGGTCATCAGCACAGGACATAGTTTAACATAGGACCCGTATGGGAAATGTATTCAAAAATCTTCTTCTCTGAAACTACTTAGCCAATTGGAACCAAACTTGATCACAATAGTCTTTAGGTGGTCCTCTTGAGAGTTTGTGATTTTTATGTTCATACCTCATTCAAGGTGGCTGCCAGCAGAGAACATAGTTTAACATAGGGACTCTATGGGAAATGCATCCAAAGATTTTCTCCTCTGAAACTACCAAGCAAAATTCAACCAAACTTGGTCACAATAGTCCTTGGCTTGTCCCCTTCAAAGTTTGTGATTTCGACATTTGTACCTCATCCAAGATGGCCGCCAGCTTGGAACACAGTTTAACATAGGGACCCTATGGGATATGCTTTCAAATGTCTGCTCTTCTGAACCTATTGAGGTGATTTGAACCGATCTTGGTTACAGTAGTCTTTAGGTGGTCCCCTTGAGAGACTGGGACTTTTATGTTCATACCTCATTCAAGATGGCAGCAAGCAGGTAACATAGTTTAACATAGGGACCCTATGAGAAATGCATCCAAAGATCTTCTCCTCTGAAACTACCAAGCCAAATTGAACCAAACTTGGTCACAATAGTCCTTGTGTGGTCCCCTTTAAAGATTGTGATTTTTACGTTTGTATCTCATCCAAGATGGCCGCCAGCTTGGAAGATAGTTTAACATAGGGACCCTATGGGAAATGCATTCAAATGTCTTCTCCTCTGAACCTACTGAGCCAATTGGAACCTAACTTGGTTACAATTGTCTTTGGTTGGTCCCTTTCAAAGTTTGTAATTTTTATGTTTCTGCTCCATCCAAGATTGAAAATGTAACATTTGGTGAACTGATTTATAGTATGAATGGGTGGTCTTTTCGTGACAATGAATAAAACCAGTCACCAGGTGAGCAATACAGGCTCATGTGAGCCTCTAGTTTTAAATGCCACACAGGAATTGTTAGAAGTACATTTTACAAAAAAACTATTCAAAAAAGAAGTGTTCAACATGCAAAGAAAATAATCTAAAGCATTATTCTGAATAAAAACAACAACAAAAAACTTGGAAGTGACCTATCATTAGAGGTTAAGCTTACTTAAATATGTGTAAAGCAAAAAAAAATATTGTATATAGTTTTACTATTTTCAGTCATTAAGTCACTCTTCAACAATTTTACAGACTTCTTTTGAAATTTTCATGAAATATCAGTATTCATGACTTTTTCTGAATACTTTTTAAGTATTGACTCAACATTTGATACATGAGTTTACCCTTTTGAGTTTGGTCATAATTATTTGATTTTTGTCGGAGTTACCTTAACCATATGCAGACATTTGATGAAAGATATATATGTATTTTCAGGGTATATAACCAGAAAGGATGTTTTGCACAGAAAGAGGGCTGTGATAAAGGTGATGTTGTTACAGTCATATGTGATGTAGTCAACAAAAAAGTCAAGTTCTTACGTAATGAGGAAACGGTATGTTAGTTTTAAATTTGATATTATTTTCCATTTGTATAAATGAACCAGTATACATCTATATTAATGTTTTATTCCAAAGGATAAGTGCATGAGATCAATATTTCGATGAGATTGACTTCGTTGTGCGGGTCGCCATTTTTCCATCCTCTCGATAAAAATTCTCAAGATATGTCTAATGACCTTAGAGATATCAAATAACGGTGACCTACCGTTGCCATCATGTACATTCTTTATTAATGTGAAGCATACGGTTGTCGAACTAAAAGATTGTATGACAAAAGCGTGTTATATACTTTTCCTGGTTTTGTTCAAATATTTTGATCACATCTAGGTACAAAACCAACATTTTATTTTAAAAAAATGTTTGAAAATATCCAAAAAAGGTGCAATGCGAAATTCTGACCATGGATATAATAAATCTACGTTCTGACTAGCAGACGTAGCAGACTGCTCTACAAATAATTGAAATAATATTAGCTGGGATAATAAGGCACACCGACAGGTAAATTTTTGACAGATTGTTGTCCAACAAAACAGCAAACCTGTTTATTACCCAAATCAACAAACTTACTTACCTGTGGCCATGACGGGAAGTGTTAGCGTGGTTTATACTTTGGTCCCTCTCTCTCTCATCCAAACACTAATACACAAAACTTGCATACAGTCGGATAAATTCCGATTCATAAGCGAAAGTAATATATCATGTTTATCCATCACACAATGTTACCTAACCTCGGAGGCATGCAATTAAAAAAAAGAAGGAAAAAACATCTCTAGTTTCGAATCCCAAAAGGAAATAGATGTACCCAGGAAAGGCACAAACTTTGCCAATTTATCTAAATGTTCTGATGACAGCCCAAATACTTTTCAACTATAGCGAGCAGTTGTTAGTACACCATCACAGGGACTATACATTACTGACTATCATTAGTACATGGCATGTATTTCACAGAAAAACATTACTTTTTATGGTTTATA
>MJUU01006045.1:0-18602 GCA_002080025.1 Modiolus philippinarum | reverse complement strand
TCAAAGACCACTTATTTTTTGGAATTCTACCTAGCAACCATACTTAAATTGTTTATTTAGTTTAGGAAAAACATTTTCATCAACTGGATTTCAAAAATATTTATTCCAATTTTGGTTAATTTCCTGAAAGTCTCAAAGACCACTTATTTTTTGGAATTCTACTTAGCAACCATATATCCTAGAATTCTTTTAGTAACAATAATGACTATCAATAGGTAGATTTCAAAGATAATGAAAAAAATTATGCCAAGGGTGTATAACAACTGTTTTCTGTGTCAAACAGGGAGTGCGGGGATAGCTGTCGTTTCCGACAACATCTAGTTAAGACTTGTGGTAATATGTTGAAATACCTTTATTCAACAATGTAGATGGCAATAAATGTATGACATGGTGAATTAAGTTGGTCGACTATATTATTGTCATGAAAATTTTTGTCCAGTTTTCACAGTTGAATTTGAAAGAAAATACAGTTTTGGGACTAATCAACACAGTGGAATTCAGAGGGACCTCTTTTTATAGGAAATTTTAAGTTATTTACATAGATAAAAATTATTGACCAATCAATTCATTTATAGAGAGATCCTGTTTTTAGATTATCCAGTTTAAGGAATTTCAACTGAACACCAGGAAGCGGCAATAAAAACGACTTTGTTATTGATTCCCTGTGTTAAAATTATCTTACAAGTGCAACTCCTCTTGAACCTGTAGAAGGACTTTGATGAATTTTTACACAAAGGAAGGGCACTGTATTCAGATTTGCATGAAGGGAAATAATTAATGTCCGATTCCCAAAAACTTTTCATTTTTTTTTTTGGAAAAGGAATGCAAGTGATATCTTTATGTTGCTTTATCACAATCGCCTCTAATTTCATTTTAACCTACGGTTCAGATTTTAACAACCTAATTATACAAAATTAAAGTAAATGTAATTGATAAAAGGTTCTTATCTATTAAGCTAAAGGTTGATGTTCCATATTTGCCCCATGTATTCTTTATTCTATATACTATAGGTGCAAAAATGACTGAAAATGATTTAACTTTGGTCTTTGTTCTAGAAATAACAGGCACCGTGACCAATACTTCTTACTGCAGATTTTACTAATTGTATGGTTGGGTCTTCATTTGTGCCAGTTTATTACAAAATATAATGGGCAGAAATACATTTGTATAAGGGTCCATCTGCCTTAAAGTTCCATAAGTTCAGAATATATAAACATATATATACAAACAATGATTCTCAGTGAAATGTAGATAGGGTTTATCAGGTTAAACTCTATCAACACATAGTCTTTGGAGTATCATCATATCTAAATGAGTTGCTCATATCTAATGGGTTCTTCAAACTGTGAACCCAAAACTTGAAAGTCATTAAGTTTATACCAACTGAAGGCAAAAAAGCATACTAATTTTGTCAATACATTGATTTATACAATCAGTCTGCATATTTGTCCTTTTGTTTGTTCAAGTGTTTTAAGATATTTTCCAACCAATCTCATTTGATTAAAATACAAACATAGTCTACAGATATGAAAAAGGTTTGGAGAAATGTCCAATGAAACTGGGAAATTTGGCACTAAACATGGTTGGACATTATGTTATAAACCATTTTTATTTTTTCTATTTCAGATAAAAGGAAGCCCAACAGCTTTTAACATGCACAAATACAGTAATTTGTGGATAAGGTTAGAAATTGCTCAATTAATTATGAAAAAATTGTACATTTCATTTATTTTTTATGCCTAGGTAATTTTGCTAACAAACATAAAGAAAGGTATGTGACAATCATGAAAATCAAACCTCCCAAATAGGTTTAAGTATCAGAATCACCAAATTTAAACCATCAGAAAATAATCCGTTTTACAGTATTGTTTCCTTATATTTTTAGACTTCTGTTATTGTTAAATTTTAGTCACATGATCCTTGAATAGTAGTATGGTGGTTTATCGCATTGAATACCTGTATAGGTCTCTCACGGCATTTTAAACCTGGAGGGACGCCCACTCCAATGCAATATAATTTAAAGATGGTTAGATTTATGATTTGACTTAAGATATTGATCTGTGCTAAAATTAGATCAGTTCAGTCTGTATTTTCATTAAAATATCGATGATTTATGAATTGACTTTACCTATTGACCTGGTGGTGAAAATAGATCATTAATACATTTGATTAAATTGATGGTTTCTTCTGTATGATTGGTTAGTCTATTTTGATTTCACCAAACAGACATAGTTTTAATTCAAAGACTCTTAAAAAGATGCTCAAATTAAAATCAGCATAGTAAAACTCCTACTAAGACTTAATGTACTTGAAAAAAATCCTAAGATTTTGTTAAATAGTTTCACAATTGTAGCCTTTTAAATTTGGTCAATGGAGAAATTCATTGGTAATTTATATGAGTTTATGAGTTTTCTTTGATCTTGTGGAGCAAATATTTTCAGAATTTGTTACTGCCCTAATATGAAAAAATATCGGCAAAAAGTATTTTAGGCCATGCCTACCTTGTCAATCAGCACATCAATATATTATAAAGAATTCTAATATGACTCTCTACTTTTGCTTTGGAAACAAAGCTATTTTCTAATTCCAACAATATTTTATAGCACATGCGTATATTTTTACAAAAGGACATTCGTAATGTACAATTTCACATTTTATTCTCTCAATATCAATTTATTTTGTGTAAATAAAGTTTTAAATAATTAATCACCCAAAAATCCACATCAAATAAATATGACAATACAATGTAATAGAAATTTACAACAGTTACTAAATTTAAGACTCGGAACTGAAATTGACATTACGTAACCTAGCAATGAATGAATCGTATCTATGTTGCATATCATGCTCTACGATTTAAATATAAAGTTTTTGATTTTTAACGTTAATGAAATTATAAATATGAGTTTTATTCCTTTTCTTTTTTTTTCTTTTTTTTTTGCTTAAAAAATAACCTAACTAAGCAGCCATATATATCAGAAATAGAATCAGCTCACACTTATACCCGCTTCGATTTTAAAATATCCGTATTTCAAATGTTTTATAACAGATAATTTGTATTAATTCATAAGCTAATGGGCCACTTGTAGAAATAAAACAACAAATATATCGATTTTCTATGTCCATTTATGTGTGTTTGTATGCAGTTTTCTGACATATTTCAATTCTAGTGCAAAACCCAATATTGTTCTCTAAGACCCGCTTCAAATCTTCAAAACTCTTATTAAATATATTAGAATCGAAATAGATTATTGCAATTGGGCTATATGCCAATTATAACATGGGCAGACCCTATATTTGTCTTCATATAAAATATATAAAATATATATATAAAATATTGACAAATATAAGGTCTGCCCATGTTCTAATTCGCATAGAGCCCACTTGCAGTAATCTTTTTCCTAAATCAACAACTTCAATACTGGTAGTATCATACCAATTATTTTTCTTATCAACAGTCAATTTTCCAATTTCTTGACATTCATTTTCAAATGATTTACTTAATCAACAATAAAAAGAATAACAGAAATTTTGTTTCTGATAAACAACAAACATTGTCTCCAATAATGAACTCACCCACAAGTAGGCTTGTGCATTATTGTTGACAATATTTTTCGTACCAGAAACAAAACTTCCATTATTCTTTATGTATTGACATGAGAAAGGTGTATTGACTCTCTGGCTAAATGACTTCATCACCAGGTTATAATTGTAAAATATCTTAGATTCCCTTAGCCCTTGATAGAAACTGTGATAACTTGTCTCATTCCTTTTTAAAAATTTGCAAATAGACCACTCTTATTATACGACCGCAAAAGGTAGACACTTTTATTTTTGGTCAATAACTTTAGTTTCAGTTGACCAATCCTTATGAAATTTTAGCACAATGTTCCTTGGCACAAAAGGTAGGCTTGGCTTAGTTTTGGTTATTGCGGCCCCAGTCGTTTTTAAAAAAGGGGCCAAAAAGGGTTAAATTTGATGTTTTAACATATTTGAATATAGAATCTTTATTATTTATCGGATTTTGATGGGGTTTCTTTCAGTGTCTTCCTGAGGAAATTTCCAATCAGATGTATTGCCAAGGGATTTCATGTGGCATGTACCATTCAAGAGATAAACGGGGCCCAAAGGGGCCAATTTAAAAACATTTAATTTTTTTTATTTTTAGTCCGATTTTGATGCAGTTTTTTGCAGTGGATTCCTTATGAAAAATAAATTAACATTGCGCTGCACCATTAGATTTTTGATAACTTCTTCCTTTTCCAAGCTATGAGGGGCCCAACGGGGCAAAAATTGCAAACATGCGGATTACCTAAAATTTTTATTTTTCATCCAATTTCAATGGGATTTTTTTCTTTAGATTCCTCTCATTGTAGGCTTTCAGAAGTATGTGACAGATTTGTTGTAGCTCTTACCATTTCCGAGCTATAAGGGGTCGAAGGGTCAAAGGGGCCAAAATTGCAATTTTTGAAATATGTAAAATATTTATTTTAAATCAGATTTTGATGGGATTTTTATGCCCCGCCTACGATAGTAGGGGGCATATAGTGTTCGGGTTGTCCGTTCGTCCGTTCGTCCGTCCCAAGCTAGGTTTACCTACAGGTTTAAGTTTGTTTTTCTGGGAAGGATGTATGCTATTATCATGAAACTTTATATAAATACACATTATCATCTAATTAAAGAAAAATCATAATGAAATTTTACCCATGTTACCAACTTCATGCTTCACTGATCACGGGAAAAAAGTGTGATAGTATGAGGTTTACCCACAGGTTGAAGTTTTTTTTCTGTGAAGGATGTATGCTGTTATCATGAAACTTTATATAAATACACATTAGCATCTAATTAAACAAAAATCATAATAAAACTTTACCCATGCAATCAACTACATGCTGCACTGAATACATGGAAAAAGCGTGATAGCATGAGGTTTACCCACAGATTGAAGTTTTTTTCTGTGAAGGATCTATGCTATTATCATTTAACTTTACATAAATACACATTAGCATCTAATTAAACAAAAATCATAATAAAAATTTATCCATGCTTCCAACTTCATGCTTCAGTGATCATGGAAAAAAAGGGTGTATGTATGAGGTTTTACCTCAGTTTGAAGTTTTTTCTCTGAAGGATGTATGCTATTATCATTACACTTTATATAGATACTCATTAGGATATAAATAAATAAAAGATATTATAAATATTTACCAATGTAACCAACTTCATGCTTCACTGGTCATGGAAAAGGGGGGATAGTTTAAGGTTCATCTTCTGTGAAGGATGTATGCTATTATCATTGAATTTTATTAAATACCTATTAGTCGATAATCAAACTAAAATCATAATAAGAATATTTCCATGAAAGCAACTTTATGCTTTACTGGTCACGAAATACACCATTCTTCAAAAGAGTTGTGAGGCGGGGCATTGTGTCCGTTAGACACATATTCTTGTTTTCTTTGGATTCCTCTCAATGTAGGCTTTCAAAAAGTATGTCACGAATTTGATGTAGCTCTTACAATTTCCAAGCTATAAGGGGTCAAAGGGGTCAAAATTGCAATTATTAGAAATATGTGAAGTCTTTATTTTTCATTAGATTTTGATGGTATTTTTTATCTTTGGATTGTTCTCATTTTAAGCTTTCAGTGATATGGCAGTATATATTTCGTAGCTCTTTGGTTTCCAAGCTATAATGGGTCAAAGGGGCCAAATTGCAATTCTTCAAAATATGTGAAATCTTTATTTTTCATTGGATTTCAACCTGAGTTTTTTCTTTGGATTTCTCTTGATGGTAGTCAACAGAATTTCTTAGCTCTTACAATATCCTAGTAATAAGGGATTAAAAGGGCTAATTTTTATTTTCACTAGTTTGTGTCCAGCAAATTACTGCGTCCACATTAATTTTAGTTTACACTTGTTCAAATTTCAGTGGTCGACATGCTGCGGTCGTATCATGCTGCGCTCGGTGTAGCCCTTTATCTTTATTCATGTATATAGCTGTCCTTGCAACATAATGTTTCTTGATAACATCTTTTTATGTTTTGTAGTCCAGCGACAACTATTATGATGACGAGCAGGAAAACAGTTAAGGGAGAGACTACGGAACAATCGCTGAATGGCTGGATAATTCTACACAACCCTACAAATCAACAGATTGGATATTCGGTAATGTATTATTTTACAATGTATTTGAAGGCTGTTCCATTAAAACGTGCATGGTACCAGTGGTCAAAACATGGGTACCCCACCTAAAAAATGAATTTTGGCCATTTTTGTGCCCCGCATATGAATGTGGAAGGGGCATATAGTGTTACCCTTGTCCGTCCTTCCGTCCGTATGTCCGGTTAAGTTTTGCGTTTAAGTCCATTTCTCAGAAACTGTAAGAGGTAGAACAATGATAATAGGTCAGTAGGTAGATCTTTGATAGTACTACATAGTTCACTAAGTAGTTTGACTCTTTAACCTATATTTCATGCTTGAGTGACTCTAGTTCAGTTTTATGTTTAAGTCCATTTTTCAACAACTATACATTATAGGACACTGAATATCATCAAATTAATTGCCTTATGAGTACTACCCAAATTATTAAAAATAAGGTTGCTTTGACCTACATTTTATGCTTCAGGGACTTTGGTGAAGTTTTGCATTTAAGTTCATTTCTTAACAAGTACACATTATAGGACAATGATTATATAATATTTCATCAAAGTAATTGCCTTGATGAGTAATACCCAAATCATTGAAAATAAGGTTGCTTTGACCTACATTTAATGCTTCAATGACTTTGGTTAAGTTTTGCGTTTAAGTCAATTTGTCAACAACTTCGCATTATAGGACAATGATATTTCAACAAAGTGATTGCCTTGACGAGTACTACCCAAATTATTAAAAATAAGGTTGCTTTGACCTACATTTTATGCTTCAGGGACTTTGGTGAAAGTTTGCCTTTAAGTCCATTTCTCAACAACTACACATTATAGGACAATGATATTTCATCAAATTAATTGCCTTGATGAGTACTGCCCAAATTAATGACAATTAAGTGGCTTTGACCTACATTTTAATATGAGGTTATCCTTTGCGATAAATTTTTTGGCGGGGCATCCGTGTCTTACAGACATATTCTCTAGTTCTTTCTAGTTATTGACCTGGAAGACTGTATGACATTCATTGATTTAGTTTGTTGTAGTCTTTATAAAGAGTCAACATATCTCTGCACACTTGCCTCCTACTTTTGTTCCTTGGTAGGCTAAAGTCATGCATAGGGTTAGGTATGGAATTTCATCCCATCAAAAATATTCAAAATTACCGGACACATTTTTCAAGGGGACCAACTACAAACAGTTGTGACCAAGTATGATTCCGATTTGCCAGGTTGTGTTTTCCTATACAGTCAGTGTTAAACTAGTTTAAAATGTAGCCAAAGTTCCAATACTTAATCAAAATGAACTCCAGTATGATGACTTTTCCATTAACCGAGAATCGTGAGTGACAGCAATGTGCAGTCAGTCGTAATAGCTCCAAATGAAGTCATTTCTTATCCAACTTAAAGAAAGTTTAACTGATAAACTCAGAATCTTATGAAGTTTACTTTTTATGTTAGTGTCATTTTCTGAACTTTAGTTTCAAAGAGTCCAGCATTTAAACAGGAAGTAAAATTTTGAAATCATAATGGGGAATTTTGACCCAAAATTTTTAATTTCATATTTAAATCAATGATTCTTTAAAACTGCATGTAGAAAAATTATGTTCAAATAAACAAGGAAAACCTCACTAGATTCTGATTTTATTGTGTCACCTGCGTTCACGCAGTGGCAACATATAGGGATCACTATCCGTTGTCTTGCATCGGCGTCGTTGTCGGCGTCACAAAAATTTCTGTCGCATTTTTCTCAGGAACCATGTATCTGAGCCTTCTGCAATTTGGCATGGAGTATCAGTATGGGGACCTATACCGTGTAAGAGAGTTTGGTATCTCTGGCATGCTGACTTCCTGTTTGACGGAACTTAGAATATTTTTTGTGTTATGAAGCAGGCGACACATGCTTTCCGTGGAAGACTTACTACTAAGTTGGTGAAAATTTCATGGAAATCTGATAGAATTGACCTAGGCCATAATAAAAAATATCCTAGATTCTCATCCCCGCCCTATTTTAATACCCATCTCTAAAAATTTTATTTTAATTTTTGACCAATTTTTGTAAATTTCTTTTAAAATGACAGCATTTTCATCAAAATTTGATAAAATATATCAAATAGAATTTTCCCGTCCCAAATTTGGATGAGAATCTAGGAATTTCATGTATTTTATTGTGGCCTTCACAGTTAGTTTTTAAAAAAAGTGTGGTTTTTACATGAAGTACACTGTAAAAATCTTTGTGCCAATACTTTTAGCCACTGACTGTAGAACCTGTCTTCCTTTAAACCTCTCTAATATAGAAACATGTGTATTAAAAGCTTGACCAATAGTAAACCTTGTCTAAAGTGAATTCCTACTACTAAAGGAACCTTTTTAAAGAAAACTAAGACTTATGTAGAAACGTGGTTGAATTAAACCCTGAATATTATCAGAGGCTGTCTTAAGAGGTTTGGGTTTAGACATGTTTTAGTGTACAATTTTTGTCCTTACAGATTTGGCCACAGAGAATTGTTATGGACTCAATAGGATGTTTAGAGCCAGGGCAGTCACTTCCAATTCATGTCAAAAATATAGTAAAAGGTAAGGAGAATTGTGATGAACTTGGTAGGATGTTTAGAGCCAGGACAGTTACTACGCATTCATGTAAAAAAATATATTAAAAGGCAAGACACAAAAAAAAAACAAAAAAAACTACATATTTTTAAATGATAAATGTCTTATGAAGTGTGTTTAGACCTTTGACAGTCATTAACTATTCATGTACATTGTATATAGTAAAAGACTAAAAGGTAAGAAGCCAAAAAATTTATGTATTTTTAAACAAAAATGTCTGAATTTGTATGGACAACTGATATCATATTGTATAACTGGAAATTTTTGCACTGTCTTTTTTACAGGATTCTTTAATATAACTAAATAAATATCATTTTCAGCTGTCTTAAATTTGTGGTTGTGGGTCAAACTAATACATACATGTGAACCGATGGGAGGCCAAAATCTCGCGCTTTTTTGCCCCTCTTCCGTCCCTCCCGTTTTCTTTTCAGATCTTCCGCTTTTTCAAAGTTTCAACAACGAAAATTTCAAGTCGCCATTTTCGTGATTTTTGTTGAGAAAAACTCCAAGTAACTCTTAAGAATCAATACAAAGTGACACAGGTAAACATATGAGAAGGCTAATTAGGATATGAGTGGTGATGATTACATAACAATTACTGCTAATTGACAACTTTATAGCCAGGGATGTATATTTCCACGGGTCAATGAACAACTAATGGCAATCATTACCTTCAGACACCTGTCAATATAGCTTTACCTGTATGATTTTTAAGATCAAATGTCTTTAAAAGTAGAGTTTTGCATTGCAAGAACTCCCTATTTTTGTGTTTTTGTACTAAATAGATACATAGATCACCGTTTTTATGATGATTTTTTTTTTTATTATTTTGCGAAAATACATCTGGGTTGTCTGCCCTTTATTTTTTGTCTTCAACTAAACTGATTATTTTTCAGTACTGTTGAGATTTTATGCTATTTTTGGCAATTAATTCTTTTAGGCATTAAAACTTATTTTTCAAATAAGAATAAGCATTAATAAGTGTTTAAGCACCGTTTGCTTGAAATTTTACAAAATCTTTTCTTTCATTAATACCATATTTACAAAAATTAAATAATTCATTAAAAATAAAAGTACCTTTAAATGATGAAATGATTAGTCCTCGAAGACGCACGACCAACTCCACGAGAGTACTCCGGTACGATGGTGAGGACTGGGCAACTGCACCATTCAATGTGTAGAATGGGTCTTGGTGTCTCGGGGCCAAGACATGCAGGCTAACGGCGGCGCATATTGAGTTAGGGCTTTGAGTTCTTCAAAGTCCTTCTACAAACCAAAGTTCGACCCACCAAGGTAGCTGGATTGCGAAGTCTAACGACAGTCAACCAAACACCATGGGAAGAACAACGTTCCAAAATTATATTGCAATGGAGTGGGCATCCCTCCAACTTAAAAATGCCGTGAAAGACCTATCCAGGTATTCAAGGCAATAAACCACCATACTACTAAATGATGAAAGACTCATTTAATGAAACGACTCATTTAACAAATTGCCTGACATTTAATGACACTCAATGCCAAGATCTTGCTGATCAATCACATGGAATTCTTGATGATCTGATACATTGTTTTGAATGTGGAGAAGTCTCTTAATGTTACTAATAATTTAACATATAGCAAAATCTCCCACAACGGCTTACATGTAGGGATGATCAAAGAAAATATAATGAAGCATAAATGACTGCATTCACCAAAACTATCAGAGGAAACATATAAACGGTTTAAAATAGGTCGACGAAAAATCTCCAGTTTTCAGACCAATTCTCCAGCTGAAAATTTTCAAATCTCCAGTTTTCAGCTGACAAGTTTATCACATGTATGCTAATATATCTTTCAAAATATTGACGACAGGCTTATTTTTGCTCTTGACTTATAAATGCAAAAATATTGAAAATAAAAATGCCATAAAAATTTCCCTGCTCATAGTAATAACATGATACAGGAAAACAACAGTTGTCAGAAGCTTGTTAGTGCTCCAGCAAGAATATTTTTGATTGGATTTTGATACAAATTAAGTTGTATAGTATATGAAATTCTCATATTTATGCTTGAACTCTGATATGGTAGTTTGTTTGACTGTTAGTTTGTTAGACTGGATAAAAAAAACAGTTATTTTTTGTTTAATGGAGTATGAGTGTCAAAAATTTTGTAATTAGAATTAAAATTCAGACCTTTTGATTTGAAGAACTTTGCTAATAGAATGACATAAGCAAAAAACTTTGAAAATCCATGTAAGATTTTTTGAGATATAAGACATCAACATTTTGGCGGAAACAGTCCTCTCTAGAGTTTTCTTTCAATTCCCATTAACTTTTTATTAGCCTTGAAATATATGAAGATATAATTGGAAGTTTACAGAATTTTATTCATTGTCTATTTTATGCATTTTAAAGTGACCTATGACCAAGGAAAAATGATACATGTGCAAATAAAAATTAACCCTGTTTATCTGGATAAAATCCCAAGGACATCAAATGCATCTGAAATCTGATGCTTATACTCCCTTAAATTCTTTATGTCTTTTTAGTTCGCCTCAACAAAGTTGAGGGGGACTATTGGAGTACCCCCAACGTCTGCGTCCGCATCCGTGTCTACGTCTAGGTCCGCATCCCCATTTGGGCATATATCTCTGCAACTCAATGCATGGTAGGGTCATCAAACTTTGTATGCAGGTGCATCTTGGGCTATCTCACGGCCTCCATTGGGTCTCTCTGACCTATATTATACGCTTAGATCTCAGTCACTATACATGGTAGGATCATGTAACCTTGCATATGCATGCAACTCTGATGGTAGGTCAGCATCCAGGCAAAATTAGGTCACTTTACCCTATATTTTGCGCTTGATTGATTTACATTTAAGTTTTCGGACAAGTTCAGATCTCAGTCACTATACATGGTAGGATCATGTAACCTGGCACATGCATGCATCTCTGATGGTAGGTCAGCATCCAGGGAAGATTAGGTCACTTTGACCTATATTTTATGCTTGATTGATTTACATTCAAGTTTTTGGACGAGTTCAGATTTCAGTCACTAAACATGGTAGGATCATGTAACCTGGCATATGCATATATATCTGATGGTAGGTCAACATCCAGGCAAAATTAGGTCACTTTGACTTATATTTTCTGTTTGATTGATTTACATCCAAGTTTTAGGACGAGCTCAGATATCAGTCACTATACATGGTAGGATCATGCAACCTTGCATATGCATCCATCTCTGATAATAGATCAGCATCCAGGCAAATTAACGTCACGTTGACCTATATTTTCTGCTTGATTGATTTACATTCAAGTTTTTGGACGAGGTCAAATCTCAGTCACTGTACATGGTAGGATAATGTAACCTTGCATAGGCATGCATCCCTGATGGTACATCAGTATCCAGGCAAAAGTAGGTCACTTTGACTTATGTTTTATGCATGAGTGATTTATGTTCAAGTTTTCGGACAAGTTCATACATGGTAGGATCATGTAACCTTGCTTATGCATGCAACTGTGATGTCAACATCCAGGCAAAATTTTGTTACTCTGACAATGTGCCATAACGAGGCGAACTCTGTAATCGTTGATTACCTATGTTTTTTTTCAGGTGGAGGAGCTTGGAATGCTTTGGAAACTGGTGTGAAGATAAGTTGGATTTTATTGGAACAGCAGGATTCTTACAATGAAAAGATTGTATTTGAAATATTTGAAAAAACTAATCACACCAACATCAACCAGCATAGGTAATAATGAACAAGTGTAGAATAGCTCAAAACAATGGCATGCAGAAAATTAAGAATATTTTTTTTACCCCACCACACACATTCTGCCAAGGTATTATGCGATACCCTCAGTTATGAGTCTGTCTATCCATCAGTCCCCCAAAGGTTTCCGACTGATAACTAGTGAACAGAATAATATGCAGTCTTCAAACTTGGTATGCAAGTTTTTTACAGTAAAACTCAGGCCAAGTTGGCTTTTGAGCTCAGATGTCCAAGGTTTTCTGGAGTTATACCCTTGAAACTCCAAAATTTTGTGAAATGTGGTGGGGTATCATGTGATGCACCATTACTATTTTTACCCTTGTCCCTCTGTCTTTCTGTTTTTACATTTTAAATTAGTTGAATTTTCTGATACTGGTCACAATAAACATGAAATAAAATTAAGTTTGTTTACCCGTTTCCTACCTACCCATCAAAAGCAGTCCCCACTCAAAAAATTGTATTGCCTTACAAAAATCTCTTACTTTTTTTCATTTTTTGTAGCAAAACGACAAAATTTTTACAAAAATAAAATAAGTATACCATTAAAATAAAATGATTTCCCGACCTATCTACCCATTCAAAATGACTGGTACGAGTAGGACAAACAAGCATATTAATAATAACTGCCCTTATGTCCATTGCAGTTGAATTTTGTTGGACCTATGAAAACAGTTAGAGCTATCAAGTTAAACTATGTTTAAGTTAGTTCAAACCTAATAAAAATATCAGACAGAATTTTTTTATTTTAAGATATTTTGTAGGTCCTAGTTCATTTGTTCAAAAAATAAAATAAAAATAATATGTCACTGATCATCTTTTTCTGTTATCAGGCTTAGAAAATCAGGCCAAATTCCGTATTTTTCAGCAATATTTACAAAGAATATATAGGGAACTGTGAGAACATGCTTATTATTTAGCTTTCATATGAAATAAATATCAGATATATTTTTTTGGATATTTTAGAGATGTATATTTCAGCTATATGTTGAGCTTAAAAAATCTATATTTCACCGTTTGATTAAGGGAGATATTTCATATAGTTAACAAAATAGACAATATTTACGGGAAAAGGGAGCTAATTCCTGGGAATGTGCATGACACTTTATTATTAAGTCACAATGAAAAGGCCAAATAAGGAATATTCTGGCTTGAAAATCAAGTCAATTCCGCATCCGACTCGTGTTTCGCAAATGAGTCAATCGAATGCACTGTGTATTAGTGTCGATCTACCTTAAGCTTGAACAAAAGTACAATAAAAAGGATTTGAGACATCCATGGTGTCCAAGTTTCACCCATCAGTTTTTTTTTCAGAAAAATATATGAACAATACATGTAAATTGTCTGAAAATATAAAATGTATTTACACTTGCCTCAAAACAGGAGAGAAATACAAGGTACATCTTGCATGTCTACCTGTTTTTAAGGCTTGCACCAATATATTTTATTTTTGCAGACAATGTTTATGTATTGTCTATATATTTTTCTTAAAAAAAACATGCAACCTATAAAAAAATGTTTCCTTCGATAATATGATCTCTAACTACTGTAAACCAACTTATATATTCGCAGATATTGTTTCGTGTTTTGTCCATCCTGGTCCATTTTGTGGCAATTAATTTTCCCTACTTTCTGTTTCTGTTGATGTATCTTTTTTAGCTCACCTGGCCAAAGGCCATGTGAGCTTTTGCCATCACTCAGCATCCATCGTCCGTCGTCCATCTGTCTGTCCGTTAACTTTTATTCAAAGATCTTCTCCTCTAAAACTACTGGGCCAATACTAACCAAAATTGGCCTAAATCATCACCAGGGTATGCTCTTTCAAGTTTGTGATTTTTATGTCCGTAGACCAAACAAAATGGCCACTGTTACTAAAAATAGAACATAGGGGTAAATTGCTGTTTTTTGCAAATTACTCATAAACCATTTAAGATATCAACATTTTGACGAGGCAAAAATGATCAGCATGATGAGATCTACCTGCCCTGCAATTTTGAAGAATATCCGTTTACCCATCTTGGAGTTATTGCCCCTTTTCCGTAAAATTTTCAGTTTTTCGTTACATTTAGTCTTATATATTGAAAATGGTAGAAGATAGAAGTGAAGTTTATATAAGAAAAATGGTCAGCATAGTAATATCTACATATCCTGCAATTTTGAAGAAAATCTGACAACCCACATAGGAGTAATTGCCGCTTTTTCTTTGAATTTTCACAATTTTTCAACGTTTTTACTTTTATTTCAAAAACTGTTTGAGATAAAGGTTAAATGTGAATTGCAAAAGTGTTGAGGTTTTCCAGACCTACAATTTTTACATATGTCCAGCAGTTTGCATCTCATCCAAGATGGCCGCCAGCGGGGAAGATAGTTCAACATAGGACCCTATGAGAAATGCATTCAAAGATCTTCTCCTTTGAAACCACTGAGCCAATGGGGACCAAATTTTGTCATAGTAGTCCTTGGGTGGTCCCCTGTAAAGTTTGTGATTTTTACATTTGTACTTCATCCAAGATGGCTGCCAGCGTGGAGCTCAGTTTAACATAGGACCCTGTGGGAAATGCATTCAAATGTCTTCTCCTCTGAACCCACTGAGCCAATTGGAACCAAACTTGGTTACAATAGTCTTTAGATGTTTTCCTTCAAAGTTTGTGATTTTTATGTTCATACCTCATTCAAGATGGCTGCCAGCAGGGAACATAGTTTAACATAGGGACCCTATGGGAAATACACCCAAAGATCCTCTCCTCTGAAACTACCAAGCCAAATTGAACCAAACTTGGTCACAATAGTCCTTGGGTGGTCCCCTTTAAAGTTTGTGATTTTTATGTTCTTACCTCATCCAAGATGGCTGCCAGTGTGGAACATAGTTTAACATAGGGACTCTACGGGAAATGCATTCAAATGTCTTCTCCTCTGAACCTACTGAGCCAATTGGAACCAAACTTGGTTACAATTGTCTTTGGGTGATCCCTTCTAAAGTTTGTGATTTTTAGTTTGCACCTCATCCAAGAATGAAAATGTAACATATGGTGAACTGATTTATAGTAGGAATTGGTGGGCTATTGGTGACAATGAATAAAAAAGTCACCAGGTGAGCGATACAAACTCATGTGAGCCTCTAGTTTTACTTTTTTTCTCATTGACCGCTCCCGACATGTGTTGCTTCAATGACATATTTTAGCTGCAATAGATGTTGCTCAACATTTTTGTCAAGAATACCTCTTAAGTGCATGCTAGGGACCTTTTCAATCTGGCTTGAGGGGGTGAAAATTGTTCACCTCTGGTTGAAGACCCTCGGGCGACGTCAAGATGTAGACAGGAATAAAAGCCGTGTCCTGGATAAACTGGAGTTTTCTATGTATCATGTTGGTTTTTATCACATGTACATTCACTCCATATCCTGTCATATTTTTCTGTACACAGCTAAAAGTGTTCACATCATTACTTAGCAATCACACCCCAATTTAAAACTTTCGCAGGGGCATGACATTTTCTAGTTTTCATAAGCTTTACGCTTGTTTTTTGCAAACACACATTACATGTGTTTTTTTCACATGCGTTTTACATATATTCAATAATACATACGTAAAACATACATTTAACATACATGTATGTTAACTGTATGTATTTTCCACACATGTTTAACACATGTTGCACTTTTTCCTGTGTATTAGGGTTAGAAATTTTTGCGGCAATTTATTTTCATGATTTTTTCATGCAAATAAGTTCGTTTACAGTATTATGAAGTTCAAATTTTTGTTTTCTGATGCCGCATGTTTTCATAAAATATAAATTTGTACATGTTATACAGAAATTTATTAAGACTTACAGATTTGACTTACTTAGATTTGATGGTGACTTCAAGATAAAGAACAACAATAAAAGCGTTCTTTCTTTGCTTGTTTTACCATGTTTATTTTTTAGACTTTGTCAGACAGACCAGACAAATTTCAACTGTTTCCTTTTTTTCACAGGTTGAATTGTGTTGGAAAGTCTAATTACGAAGGGGGTACAGAGGCTCTGCCATTATTTAATGATGTGTTTGAGTCTGATGGGGTATGTTAATATGACATGTCAAATGCTAATATCAGTACAAATGTATTTAGTTATCAATCAATAACAATCTACTGAATTTTGCAGTTAAATTATGTTTTGCAGATAGTCATTGGACAACTTATGTTTTATTAATGCATATAAAATCAATACATTTGGAATTCTTTGAAATAAGGATGCTTACTGGTCAGGTTTTAGTTTATCCATCAGATTTTCAGACTTCTCTGATTTCATCCACTCAATAGCATTAGAAATTTTTGCCCACAAAGCCCTATTTTTTGTTCGATAATTTCATTTTAAACATCTTTAGGAGCATTCTGGCAAAATTTCAACAAATCCTTTTTATTCTGTCACATTCGTTTATGGATAAATGTTGCTTATTGAACCTTTGAAAAATTCAGAGGAGTCCAGTTTCCTGCCAAAATTCTGTGCAGATCAAAATTCTGAGCAGATCAAAGATCGGGGTATCTTACACTCATGTAAGAAATTCTTCGTCTTATTCTCTCTTTTCGCTGCCCTCCACTCGAGAAAAGACGGAATTTCTAACATTCATGAAAGATACCCCGATCTTTGATCTGCTCTCATGTAGGAAGCTATTAATCTTGCAAAATAACTACTATGTTAAACTAAAAAATAGCATGTGGATAAAAATGCAAATCTTAAAATGTCAACAAAAAATAAACAACAATTAGCTCTTTCTGATTGGCATAACTGCTGTACTTTAAGTTTGTTTGCAGGAAAACTGGTCGTGCTTTGGTCGTTGTCTCTTTGACACATTCCCCGTTTCCCTTCTTTTTTCTATTATGTGTGAGTTTTCCTGATATCACAAATTTACAGAACAAAACTTGACAGTGCTGTGCTCACACCAAATGGGACATAAAGCTCTGAGTGCACTTTATCCTTATAAAGCTCATGCTTATGGCAGGCGATAGTAACAAAATTGTGATATACCGAGTATTTCGAACGAAACTAGGGGTTTGTGTGCAGCATACTAGGTATTCCATGCATTAACTAGGGGTTTCCAATCGGTATACATAGTATTCGAGTTTAAACCAAAATTCTATTCATAGTTTTAGCCAATGAGAAATGAGAAACAAAATCGCTATTTGATATTTAGCATTCGTCCAATCAGAGACGTAAACCGGTATTCAGAGTTTAATTAAACCAATCAAAATCTTTTATTAAATTATTACTTATAATTCTCTCTTTTTTTTATTCAACTTGTGTATTTCTAACTTATTAATAATATAATATATTACATGTATTAGTTAATAACCAAATTGGGTTGTGCCTGCATGTGACACTTTTGTAGTGTAAATGGATATAGACAACAGATCGAGATCAAATCCTCCAATGACCCGCGAATCCATTTACACTCCAAAAGCGTCACATGCAGGCACAACGGTATTTGGTTATTTACTTGTAATATCAAAATACATATAATAAATAAAATTTATGAAAGTTTAATAAAAAAAAGAGAGATAATTATAAGCGATAACAGAATAAATGATTTTGATTGGCTTAATTAAACTCGGAATACCAGTTTCCGTTTCTGATTGGATGAATGTTAAATATCAAATAGCGATTTATGTTTCTCGTTTTTCATTGGCTAAAACTATGAATATCGTTTTCAGTTTAAACTAGAATTTCTGATACCGATCGAAAACTAGGGGTTTTTGTCGGAAACCCCTAGTTTCCGTTCAATTTCAATCGGAAACTAGGGTTTTTGGTGAGATACTATGTATGCAGATCAGAAACCCCTAGTTTACGTGTGGTATTCCTAGTATTTTGCACGAAAACCCCTAGTTTTCGTTCGAAATACAAGGTTTACGCATTTTTGTTACTATCGCGTGCCATACATGCTTTTACACTCAACGCAATGCAAGCTGAGAGTTCTATTTAAACACAAGAAGTAACTAATTATGTATATTTATATTCAGTGTGTAAGTTAAGTAAGCCTGTCTCATATGAGATAGCTTTGGTTTGTGTGTGAATGCTGAATTTTTTTGTTTATAGGATAATTACAAGCTGACAATATTCAAGAATG
>MJUU01006044.1:6997-17810 GCA_002080025.1 Modiolus philippinarum | reverse complement strand
CACATGTTAAACTATTAGCGTCATCGACCAGTCACGTGACTAAAGTGGCTACCTGTGGATTGTCGTATTTTGTACATAGAAATATCACGATAGATTATGAAAAAAAGAAAATATCAAGATATACAATTGCGTTCTTTAAAATGTACAACTATATGTGCTTATTCTACATAAATTTCTTTTTCTTTCGGTATGATTTTTATGAGAATCGGAAGAGGTTTAGTCTCGTCAAAATTGATTCTAAAATTTCAAATAGTTTCACAAGTATTCCCTATTCAAGGCATTGTAAATATCGTATTTTCTGTGAAGTAACCCCTTTTCAGAACTGAATTGCGAGAGAACCAATGCACTTTTCTAATTTGTACAACTATGTGGTTAAAATAGATAAAATAGGCTATCCGTCGGTGTATTCTTTTCACTTAAGATAAAGATCTTATCTCGTCAAAATCGATTTGAAAATCGTCATTTTCACTGATTCTACACCAGACAACAGGCAATATGGCGACAGCTAGATTGTGATGACCCAACAACATTAATTGTGATTCATATTATTTTGTTTGTCAATATCTTAAAATACAACTACTTTTAAAAATGAACAATTCATTATTGTTTAAATTACAATTTTGAATAAAGTAGACTGTTTATGGTTCAATTATTTTATGACCCTTTGACAGCCATCCCTGATGTTGATTGTGGCAATAAACAATTTTCATAACCTGTGGCTAAATTACGTAAGAAATGACCTGCTGGTGATGTATGCATAACGTGTTTAACAACTTTGTGTGTTGTGTAGTCAACGACTATGATAAATTGTATTTTGAAGCAAGGACGTATACAAGTCCTTGTTTGAAGCATTCGCTTATTTTTGTTACATGTAGTCCCAATTGTCATTTTACACTAATTCTTTATATAGATTATTCTTTTATTTGTTACATTTTATTAACCTAGGGTAACATTTAAAAATGTTTTCAAAATATAGATATTATATACCATGACAATCACTATCGTTTACTCGTTAAATAATACACAGGTACCAGTACAATTCACGTTATCCGGTTCGCATTTGACTGACAGAGTTACATTTCCTTAAAAAGTCCGTAATAGTTTAGTATGAGTAGTTCATGCCTAGAAAGAAATTTATGTTACTTTGTAACATGAGGCTTTTTTTAGACACCCAAGTTTGTGTCACTCTATACATTATCCACGAGCCTTTGATGCATCAAAATAGTTTGAGGAATATGCTCTGTATTTTCAAGATATGATGTTCCGGGTTATAATTTCAAATTTTATCTTTGTATTTGATCAATTGTTTTAACGTTAATCTAAACATTGCCCACATCTTCTGAATTTGTTTGCCAAGTTGCCTTGCAATGCTCCTGGTGAGTGCCCTGGAATATATTTGACCGGTTGACCACTGTATAGCAGGTACAGCAGCTATGACTGGGTTATACTTAGTAGCTTAAATTGCAAAAGCATTGATAATAAGTGTACGTGGGTCCAGTTCATATTAGTACTATGTACTCGAAACACCGTGCACTTATGATCAATAGTTTTGAAATTTAGGCTGTAAACCAGTCATTGTACATACTGCCTGTGTACGATGATACACGGTGTTGACAAGGTTTGTAAGAAAACTTTGAAAAGTTATTTTATGTTGTTTACCAAACCCCGCGCATCCCTTTACAGATGTAGCATTGTTCATCTGGCAATGACTAGCACTAAAACCGATGTTGGGGGCATCTGAACTTGCTATAAGGTGTACGAAATTGCTCAATTGTTGAAGACTCCATCACCTATACTTTAAATGAAACAAAGAAATAAACTATGATTCAAAACTGATTCAATGTACAATGAAATTGAAAACGACTGTGTAACAGTTGACATTTATTAATAGATAAATGCAATTCAAATGTTAGCAAATTCATGTTTAAGAGTCTGTCTTAATGTAACATAATCTTCTGTACATTCCTTTGCATTAGATGGTTCAGTTAGGCTATTTTCAGTCATCAGTCCTGTGCATAATTCCATCACTGTTTCATCACAGATCTGTTTCTGTGTCGTTTCTTCTTCGCACACGAGGACTTCTGCTTCGTCTGTTGAACATAATCGATCCTATGTGGCATGCTATACAGTAGGATAGGTCTTTTTTTACTATCATTGCCATTTTTCTGCATGATATGTGTATTCCACGTGCATCGAAGATCGTCGAGATCTGACTGAAAATAAAGAACAGAACAGTAAATTGTTTTGTAACAGATAAAGCAACCTAAAATGTTTGGTTTTGCACTATTTAATGATATGAACACTGCATGAAATGATGCGTTTAAATAATTTCATAAAAAATTAAATTTCTAGTTGAAAATTTAATGTTTGTACGGAAGCGTATTAGTGCCACGTTTACACATTTTATTTTTTTAATTTTTATACTTTAATCTGTAAAATTTACACTTTTTTCTGTAAAATTTACACTTTAATCTGTAAAATTTACATTTTTTTCTGTAAAATTTACACTTTTTTTCCGTAAAATTTACACTTTTTTCTGTAAAATTTACACTTTAATCTGTAAAATTTACACCTTTTTCTGTAAAATTTACACTTTATTCATACTTTATTTCATTTCGTTAAAGCGAGATACGATGTCGTTATTACGAGATACTTAAGTTGTTATTACTTGATACTACATCATTAAAAGTAGATAATATGTGATAAACGGAAACTTTATATGTATTTGCACATAATATATACCATTGCAGTATTGCAGTAATGGAAAAGAGGATATACGCTATATCTCTTTCCCTTTCAAGGAACTTGACTGTGCGATAGTGTGTCTTAAATTAATATAATCTATTTACCATATAAAAATAGATAACTCATATATATATATATATATACATTGCATACAATGTTAATTTAAAGGTATATATAACCCCTCAATCGGTTTTTTAATGCTCCTCATTATATTTACTCTAGCTTTGGGTGATTTAAAAACTTCGAATCGTTTTTGCAAATGCTCTTTCATTCAAATGTAACTTTAGTTTTCTGACCTGGCTCTATTTTCTATTGTATTTATGTTTAAACTATTTGTAAAGTATAGTATGCAGTGACCCCTTATTTGTGGTCAATCGGGCAAAATTAGAATTTTTAAATAAAACTCTAAACGAATGAAAAATTACAACAAGATAGATATGTAAGTTTGAAAAGACCAATTTGAAATATAAAAGCCAAATTAGTGAAAAAAGACAAAAGTTTTGCCCGATTTTCCGCCCCTAAACCCTCTTCCAACTCAACGTTTGGTTCCAGGATTTTACTATGTATATCAATTTTTCAATTACTGTTTATAAAAGTGTTTCTTAGTTTCAACATCTGCAAAAAGGCGTTTACTGTTTTGACCGATTTTAAAAAAACTTTTGCACGATTACAAAAACAGGAAAACAGCAAACACCTACAATGGCCAGGAACTACAATCACATGCCACAATTTACAAGCAAACTGCACCAGAAAAACAATAATGAAAACAAGAGACAAACATAAATAACGATAGGAACTCGGGATAGCCGGTCTTGGTACCGGCACCAGCAAAAGCCAGTGGTAGGGTTAAACCGGTTTATGGGTACCAAAACCTCCCCTTTCTCTATCCCGTTTCCCTATAGTATCATAAACACGAGTACTAGTCAAAATTTTAATATGACAAAAATAGTAGACAGGAAATGAGAGTTCTGCTACAAGACTATTTACCATGCAGAAATCCTGCATAGTCTGACCCCAGATTTGGGCTCCCGGGATGCAAACGGGTCTTGAGTGAGTCGGGGATGCCGAAAAGTGCAGGAAGGCAAGATATCTGGGGCTTGGAGGGTCTTTTCCGATGGGGAAATACCTCGTCGGAAAAGATTATTTTCATGCGTACAAATGTAATTTTTAGTGAATTATCTCCACTGATTTTTGGAAAAATGGCATTTTTTTTTCAATTCATTCGCACCAGTGACTAAGGAAAGGAGAAAGAACCTTACAGATGTCCTAAAATATGCTTCTGATGAGATTTCAATAATTTTCGCCGGGGTCCGAAGATATGCAGGGAAAAAATTTGCAAAATTATTTTGGCGATATGCAAATTTTCCCCACATTCTCCAAGCAATTACTGGAAGTAGATAATGTAAATGCCGGTCGAAAATCATATCTAATAATACTATGCACAAGCTTGGTGATCGAGAAAAATTACCATCCAACCTTTAAAGTTTTAAAAATTTGAATAGTATAAATAAAATCATGCCATCCCAGTTAATCATGGATCGCTTCGAAGATTCCGTCTGCGAAGATAGCAGACCAACCTCATCACCCGAAAATCAAAAATTCTGCAATACTCCATTGAAAAGGAAGAAAGGGCAACTTTGCAAGGGAAAACCGGGGAAAGATGGACTTTACTGGAGGCATACCCAGCGGCAAGACGACGCCGATCAGCCGATAGGAGGGAAATTTCGGGTGGTCGAGACCATGGGGGAACTTAAGAAAACTGCCAAGGAGGAAGGGGTGAAGGGATATAGCAGGAAAAATAAGCTCGACTTGGTACGGCTCATCGAGTCGGCAACCAACCGGAAATTCAAACGTCGGGAAGTATTCACCAGGAAGCAGCTCAAGGTGATTGCGAGGTGGAGGGGGATCACCAATATCTCCCGGCTGAAGAAAGATCAGCTAGCCGAGATGGTGAAACAGATCTCGAGCATTGAAGAAGCCGCAAACATTATCCAGGTCCACGCGGGAGGCTTTGGTCGGGGTATTTGGCACAGTGATTATGTTAAGCTGGGGGAAATCCAAAGCACGATTTCGGAGGATCTGGCGGAAAAAAAAAGGGTTGAAAGCGGAGATTATCCTCCACGTGGAGATAGTAAAGATCAGCCCGGCGCCCGATGATATTATCTACGCCAACCACAAATTCCGGTCGGCCTTGATGGTTATCACCGAGTCAGCAGATTTGAACGAAGTGATAGCGCGGGTGGAGGATAAAGTCATTAAGAGCATGGCAACTTTCAAGGCTGGATGGACCTTTCGGTGCGTTGAGAAGATTGAGATTCAGCTGAATAAGTACAAGACTTTCCTATATCCCACTTCCCAAGAAGCTCGCTGCCAAGAAGTAATAGTCAACGTGCAATATGAGGATCAGCAGTGCTTAAAATGGGCGATCCTCTCGCCCCTTCATCACGAGGCGTTGGATCAGAAGCAGACCAACCGAGTCAAGCAGTACGAAGAGTTGGCGGAAGAGCTCATGTTCGACGTCATTGACTCCGTGCAATCGATAGGTACGAGAAGCTCAATGAGGGAATCAAGGTCAACGTATATGGATTCGATATGGGGAAGGAGGGAGGGACCTACCCTGTGAGGATCTCCGAAAGGGATGATGCGGGGGCAAAGCACGTTGATCTCATGCTAGTGGCTAATGATGAGACGCGGCACTATTGCTGGGTGAAGAATCTCTCGCGGCTTTTGACGGTGCATGTGAGCGATCAAAACGGGGAAGTTTACTTCCGCCGCCGATGCCTGAACCACTTCACTCGGTAAGAAAAACTTGACCACCACGTGGAATATTGTAACCAGAAAGAGGCGGTGAAGGTCGAGATGCCGAGCGATGGAAGATGCATCAGCTAAAACCGACAACTGTTGCCTAAACCGACAAAGGCTGGCGTAGACAGAATCATGCAGCTGCTTGGGCACATAATGAAGACTACCATCCAGAGGGTTGAAGGGGCGAGCTGTCCAAACCCCATACCAAGATCCATAGAAGCACGTACCATCGGGATTCTGCTACCACATCAAGTGCTTCGATTAGACGGTATGCACCAAGGAGCCGGTTATCTACACCACGCAGCGGGAAGGGGAAGACGTGGGTCAGATCATCGTGGATCGGCTGACGAAAGATATCGGAGAGATATATCAGCAGAACGATTTCAAGAAGCCCATGGTGATAACCATGAAGATAAGATTGCCTACGCGGAAGCTACCAAGTGCTTCATCTGCGNGCAGGAGCTTGGGGAGGATAGGGTAAGGGACCATTGCCACTTCACGGGAAGATTCAGAGGGCCGCACACAATGAGTGCAATCTGACTTCTCAGGCGCCGAAATTCATCCCGGTCATCTTTCATAACCTGGCAGGTTACGATGCCCATCTCTTCATCAAGGCACTGGGGGCTACTGAGGGCAAGATCGATTGCATTCCCAACACGGAAGAGCGCTACATATCATTCACGAAGAGCGTGGCGGTCGGATCATACAAGGATAAGAAGAGGGAGAGAAGGCGATCTATCAGCACCTGCAATTCATCGATAGCTTCAAGTTTATGGGGGGCAAGTCTGCAGAAGCTGGTAGAATCCACGCCAATCGATGCCTTCACCAATATGAGGCGGGTATTTTGGGCCAAGCCTATGGATCAGGGGCTCTTCAAGACTGGGCACTTTAAGTCGGAGAATGGGCGAAGCACCACCTTGCGCGAAGTGATCGACCGGGAAAAGCTGAAACATATCGTGACGCATCCGGAAGACTGCGAGCTGGGGAGTAGATATAGCAAGGGAAAGAAGGTAGATAAGGATGCTTAGCTGACGCTCTTGCAGGATTATTTGGCCTGCACCAATGCCTTGGATGAGTGCCCGATGCGAAATTACCAGCGCCATGGCTTCGGGAGGTATTGGACAGGCGAGAAGATTGGCCTCCTGAATATCAGCCGCTGCATCCGGCATACCCTATGCGCAGAACATATGATCGATATCGATATGAATAATGCGCTCATGATACTGCCACGAAAATGCTTCAAGCTCATGGTCGACTCGATATTCGGAAATTGAAGACCATGGAATTAAGATATCCGCAATAGGATGGACGTGCGGCTGGTCAATAGCAAGAGGACACTCGGGAGCTGTTGACCAAGCCCAACTTCAAGCGCAGGAAGGTCTTCATCGAAGATCTTGCTTCCGCCCATCTGCATCGCACCAAGCTGGTCTTCGATAAGCCCATCTACCTAGGATTCTCCATCCTTGATCTATCAAAGACCCTGATGGCCGACTTTGTCTACGATTTTCTGAAGCCCCGGTATGGCGACCGACTCAGCATCTGCTATACGGATATGGATAGCTTGATCTGCGATATATAGACGGCGGACGTATATAAGGATATGGCGGAGAGCGTGCAGCAGTACTTCGATACGTCCAACTATGCCCCAGACCGTGCCTTCGTGATCTAGGCCTGCGTAAATAAGAAAGTGCTCGCAAATTCAAGAATGAGGATGATTGAGTACGTGGATCTCCGGCCGAAAGCATATGCCTTCAAGGTGGATAGCGAAGAGTGCAAGAAGGATATTGGCGTGAAGAAGAGTGTGGTCGAGACCAAATTGCCCTTCGTCGACTATAAGAAGTGCCTGGATACGGGCAAGTAGAAATATCGCTCGATGAATATCATCCGCCGTCTTCATCAAATCCCTCTTCTTCAATGATGATAAGCGCCACATCCTACCCGACAGCATCAGCAACCTCGCCCATGGACACTACCGAATCACCAAAGACTGAGGCGGTCGCCCCAACCCCATCTCAGAATTTCTTGAGGTACGTGAGCCTCGGGTAAATCATTTCGCTTTGCCGCCCCATTCCTCCCCTAGATAAATGCATAAGCCCCTCACCAATTTTGAGCTCAAGTGAGCCGTGAAGAATCTGCACATCCCCCACTTCAGAGGCGTCTTCATGCGCGACGGCGTACTATCTAAGCCCAGAGATCTCGAGTGCAGAATCCTGAATCATGATGATCTCACAGGTCCTGGGACGCACTGGACTTGCTGGTTCAAAGACCGCACCCGGAGAATCTACTTTGGCTCATACGGATTGCCGCAACCGACCGGGCTGAGACGCTATCTAGGCCTACCGATCGACCATGATACGGACGAAGTTCAGCCCCGCGAATCGGTCATCTGCGGCCATCTCTACCCTTACGTCTTGAAGCGATTATCGGACGTCGTCTTCTCTCTGCTATAGATAAAATATGGTCGATGACTTTGGTCTAAGCGTGGGCCTCATCAGAGGGGCCGACTGCAAGGATGAGATCGAAGAAGATCTTGATATGAATTTCAATGTCAAGTATCCGGAGAAAAATACGGACGCCGCGAAGAAGAGAAGAGGCTCGAGGACTCGGACAATAAGCTAGAGTAGAAGATCGTCTAATTGCAGGAGGAGATGCGACGCCCAACGACAGCCGAAAAAAGGCGTCATGGCCGTGAGGAAGATTCAGGGCTCGAAGGTGGATATATCGGATTGCAGCAACACAAATGGCGGTCGTATAGACGTGGATCTCGATACTAGTATGCGGAAGAATAGCATCATGAATCTCCCGCTTCCCCGGACGGATAATGAGCCCATCAACAAAGCCGTCTAAGACCATCTAGTCAAGGAAATCTACGATATGAGAGTCTTGGTGCAGATGGATCAGCCATGAGCGCCCATGCACTTCTTATCTGCCGTGAGGACTTCCTCTTTCCAGCGGGGCATATATCCCTTCTCAAAGATACCCTGATTGGCGATCTGGACCCTATCCCCGGGCTCGAATCGCGGCGGTTGTATGTGTGGAAGATCTCCGTAGTGATCCCAGAAGACCTTCGCATGATTCTCTTTTTGGCTGGTGGCGGTCATCTTGATGGATCAATGCTCGGAGGTATTATACTGCCGCACCAAGAAATGTTTGAACATATTCTCTCCTTCATGGTGCGATTCCAGTGTTGAACGACGCTGGATTTCTCCTCATTCTCCGTACAGTAGAGCTCAATCTCATGCTTCCGGAGCAGATCTTTCACCTGCCTGTTATAGAATTCGGAGCCCTTATCCGTCCATAGCTTCTGGGGGACGCGATACCTGAAGACGGTCTGGAAGGCATCGCGCAGCGTGATCCCATTCTTATCCTTGAGCGGCACTGGCCAGCCATACTTGGAGAAAACGTTGATGATACTCAAGAGAAATTTATAGCCTCATATCAAAGAGATCGGGGGCCCAAGTATCGTCTACTCCTCCTACCATCACGCGTCTCTTTTCAAACATTCGACGGACGGGCTTGTGCAGATGTTCGGCTAGCTGGTCGGACCAGAGCACATTCTTTTTTTTTAATCCCCAGCCCGAGTCTCATCTTGGAGCTGATTACGGGTCTGACGATGCTTCGATCCATGCGCTCGCAGGCCGTGGGCTGCTGAATGCCGTCTAGCTCCTTGAGCATGGTCGTATCGCAGATGGAATTGCGGGCGGTCGTATCCTGATGTTGAGCTTAGCAGAGATCGTGATGATAGGAGGCCTTGACCACTCGATTGATGGGAACCGACCAGGACTTAGGGTGTCGTCTGCCTTCAGACGCTTATGAAACTTAGTGCCGAGGTCGGTGAAATTATGCCCGGGTAAGTGCATTTCCACGGGCATGCGATCGAGCATCTGATTTAAAAGCCCAGCGCCTGAAGCACCAATAAATTGGGAATTCTGGGAGCCGCAGACGGTGCAGGTTCCTACCTTCCGCAGCTTACCGTTTCTTGCCACCACCTTTCGGACTCCTAGCGTATCGATGGGCTTTCGGCACTTCAAGCAGTATATTATACCTTATCTATATAAAAGGACTTGCACGATATCCCTTACGATGCCGCAGCACCCACCAGGAACAATCAGTTCCTCCTCCCCCAGCTATCGATTCGCGGTCTGATCGTCGGGAAGTCGGGCTGCGGCAAGAACACGCTGCTGAAAAATCTTCTTCGCTCTGGGTGGTTAGACTACGATCGCCTCTACTTCTTCGGGAAATCTCTTCACCAGCCCATCTATCAACTCTTGCAAGCGGCTCTGGGGAAGGGTCTGACCAAAGTGGCCATCCGATAGCTTCTCATCCTGCAGGATGCATATCCGTCGAGGCTCTCTCCCGAGGCCTTGGTGGGATCAATGCCTCCTTCGTCGAGCAGGACGGCGACGTGCCCGATCCCCACGAGCTTGATCCGACGGATAAGAATCTGATGGTCTTCGACGATTTGATGCTGTGCAAGCAAAATAAGTGCGAGGATTACTACGTGTGTGGTCGCTATAATAACGTCGATTGCTTCTATATCTGCCAGAGCTACTTGAAGCTGCCGCGGCAGACCATCCAGGAGAATGCCAACTTCATCTGCCTCTTCCGCTAGTACGATCGAAATCTCGACCATTTTCATCGCGACTTCTGCACGGACCTATCGCTCGGCCAATTCGATATTCTCTGCCGCCGATACTGGTCTGAACCCTACGGCTTCGTGACCATAGACCTAACTTGTCCCCGAGAGGCCGGAAGATGTCACCTCAAACTAGATGAATTCTTCGTAGTCCAAGATAAATTATGAATCCAATGATGAAAGATTTTCTCCTGGCTCATTTCGTCGAGCAGATCATTCCTTTGATAAATCTCTGCCGTAGATGCTCGCTTGAGCATTGCCTCAAGCAATTCAAGGAATTCTAGTGATGCTGGTGTGGAGTCGATGATCCGAGAGCCGGGCTGGAGAAGTGCGGTGATCCCTGCCAATCTTGCATTTCCAAGCGTCTGCAGGCCGATCTGGCGGAGAGTGGTGAATGCCGATGCAGTTGCAAGCATGAGATGGATACTGGAGAGTGCGCGAGAACGCCCCCTCAAACGTTAAACACTCCCAAACGCCTCTCCGAACGCTAAACGCTTCTCCGAATCCCTCACGCTCAGAGGTCGTCGCCTGGGCCGCCAAGTATGGCCAATGATGGTAAGATCGTCTGCCTTTTAGGTTGCTCCAAGGTATCCGAAAAGCCATGATCGTAGGCATCCCTATATAAAT
>MJUU01006043.1:0-12348 GCA_002080025.1 Modiolus philippinarum | reverse complement strand
TACAAAGCAGGCACACATCTTCAAAAAAATATCAATTATGGATCCAGTATGACTCTACTCAAATAGTAGCATGGTACTGCAAATGTAAAGCCGGTGCAAGAGTAGTTGGTGTGTGTGCACATGTTGCGTCCATATTGTGGTATTTGGGATATGCCAGACATCACCCAGATGTCAAGTATGGAGTAAGGAACTGGGGTGAGTTTGTAGAGGATGCAAGCGTTGTTCCACAACCAATTGACGAGTCTGACAGCGATGAAAGTGTTATTGAGGAATAAATATGTGTAAAGTTTCATTATATTATATTTACATATTATACAATTTCACCACGGCGGTTATAACTTTTATAATAATCAGATCACTATTGTCATCAGTTAACAGCCGTCTTTTTTAAAGAATTTCTAGTTAAAAGTGTAATAATTTCTAATACCCTAAACGTCTGAAAAATTAATGCATGTGTTAGTATGTAAAGTCAGCATATGAATAGATATTTTGGATATATATTATTAGAACCAGACTTCGTACAACAGCACTTGGGTGATCCCTTTAGATGTTTGTGATTTTTATGTCCGTAACTCATTAAAGATGGCCGCCAGACAGGAATATAGCTACATGTAACCATAGGGACCCAATTAGAAATGCATTCAAAGATCTTCTCATCTGAAACTAACAAGCCAACTGGGACGCAACTCGGTCCAAATAGTCCTTTGTAGGTCCCCTTCAAAGTTTGTGATTTTTATGTCGTATCCTCATCCAAGATGGTCACCAGTGCAGTACAAAGTTTAACATAGGGACCCAATTGGGAAATCCATTCAAAAATCTTCTCTGAAAGTGCTGAGCCAAAGGTAACAAAAATTGATACAATTAGTCCTTTGGTAGTCCTGTTCAAAATTTGTGATTTTTTGCGGTTGTAACCCCATCCAAGGTAACCGCCAACAGGGAACATAGCTTAACATGGGAAACTACGGGAATAGGATTCAAAGATCTTATTGTCTGATATTACTGGGCCAGTTGGAACAAAACTTGGTCACAATAGTCCATAGATGATTCTCTTCAAATTTGATTTTTTTTTTATTGTACTGCATACGAGATGGCCGCCAGCAGGACACATATCTAAAAAAAAATTGACCCTAGATAAATGTATTCAAAGATTTTTTCCTTTAAAACCTCTGAGCCATTAGGAACCAAACATGGTCACAATTTTTATGTTACTACCTCATCGAAGGTGGTTGTCAGCGGGAAAAATATTTGAAAATAGTACCATATTGGAAATGCATTTACAGATATTCCCCATTGAATCTGCTGGAACAATTTTAGTTAAATTTTAGCATGATATTCCTCTATTGACTCAAAGTGTCTAATTTTTATGTTCGTATCTCGTCGAAGATGGCTGTTAGCACGGAACATAGATTAACATTGGATATGGTGCAAGAAAGGATCCACGTGAGCAAAACAGGCTCTTGAGAGCCTGTCGTTTTTTGAATGTTTTGCTGTTTTCCCAAATCGGAGACTATGTAAATATTCTTTTTAAATAAATGTCTTTTTGCTATATTTGTCTATATGATTATTCACTTTCTTCTGTGGAAATATTGCAGTTTTTACCCCAAGATAAAAGGTATGATAATACCATTTGTGTTAATTGCTTACATACCGCCTATTATATTGATGATAAGTCATTTCATGTTGAATTTTTTTTTATTTTTATATGTTATTGAGGATTTTAGAGCAAATTTCCCAAAATCAGCAGGTTTTGTTTAAATTGTGCAATTTTTGCCCCAAAACAAAGGAAATATTAAATTTTGCGTTAAATCTATAAGTTTTAGTACATGTGTCTATGATAAGTGATTCTGTGTTGGACTTATTCATTTACATATGTTCATATAAAATTGATAATTTATTTCCCGAAATAAGCGATTTTTGTGAATATTTTGCTTTTTTCACCCCCAAAAAGGGAGTGTTATAAATGTTTTGTACATGAAAGACATGCATACTGCTACTTATGTTAATGATACGTCGTTTCATGTCGGAATTATTTTTCTATATTTGTTATTGATAAATTGAGAATAAATTTCCAGAAATCAGCGATTTTTGTTAAAATTATGCAATTATTGCCCCAAAACAGAGGATATGATATTTATTTTAGCATTAAGTGTCTGAGTATTAGTACATGTTTCTATAATGAGTCATTTTGTGCTGGAATTATTCATTTACATATGCTCATATTAAATTGAAAATTTATTTCCAGAAATCAGCGATTTTTGTGAAACTTTAGCCTTTTCAACCCAAAAAAGAGAGTAAGATAAAGGGTTTGTATATGAAGGACATGCATACTGTTACTTCTGTTAATGATGCGCTATTTCATGTTGGAATTCTCTTTCTATATTTGTTATTAGTAAATTGAGAATAAATTTCCAGAAATCAGCGATTTTTGTTAAAATTTTGCATTTTCTTACCCAAAATACAGAAAATCAACTGAAACGGCTAATAATTGTCGGTTTCATGCTTAGATGTACTCAAGGTAAGATTTAGTAATAGTTTTGTTGTAAACTGAGACTGGGCCGATTTTGGCCCTTCGTGGCTCTACTCCTTTAAGAAGTCAAATCTGCAAATAAAAATATATATCAAGTGGAATATTATTTTTTCAGAAAATTTCTATGGAACAAATAAATGTGTAGTCATTAGTGGCAAATTAAAATAGACAATAACAAAGTAGTTTACATTTTTCAGAAAATCTGGAAATGGACGAGAAATTACCAAGGGAGCTTCAACGAATTATCATCAAAATGTGCCTTCAGCTGGACCCAAGCACAAGATTTACCTTAGCAAAGGTCAATTCATTTTTCACATGCATTTAAAGGAAACACAACCGCAATGCATATACATAAGACCAAATTTGTTTAGGAATAACCCCACGAAAATAGATGTGAGGTCTATAATTGATGCTGCTGGGATAGGAAGTGGTCTTGTACTAGAAATAAGGCGTATAATACAGCGGACAAACTGGAAAAATGCAATATTAAGGTTAAAGCCACTACAACAACAACAACAAACAAACAAACAAATTTTATTGTACTACCACATATATACAATGGGTTTGACAAAGTAAGAATACAAACGGAATAACAACTCATCTTTTGAATAAACAACATAATTGGTATGAGGTAACCGACATCTTTATCTAAGTAGAAAAGGAATGTATGATGAATAAATTCTTCTTTAATTTCGAAACTCGTTTAATTCTTACCTAGGAAGCTGGGAGGAAACAAATGTGACAAATGATTAGATCTTAACTGTCTATCTAATCATAGTATCTGTTTTATTAACTATAAACTGTTCAACAATTTTTGCCTTTGCCACAGTAAATGTATTGGGTTCCGTATTATATATTATTTTGCTGTATGATTTTTAGATTGGCAATCATTCCATAACATTTTCATCTTTGCCTTTACCTAGGAAGCTGGGAGAGGAACCCTCTTACTAAACATTTATCAGTTATAAATGGCAAACATAAATTAAAACGGATAAATGAATTTTTTGATCCGTCAGTTAGTATTTTGATATAAATGACCATGTTTTTCCTTTTTGAGAAAACTATATGGAAATGTTTTTATGTTTTCTTAATCATGGCATCTATTGTAAGGAACTTGTTTTCAACTTTTAATTATGTTTGTCTTTGCCACAGCAAATGTACTAGGTTCCCAATTAAGATATTTGCTATTTATGTATCATTTTGCTGAATGATTTTTAGATCGTTTTAATTTCATCTTTACCTTCATCTATAAATCAGGGAGAGGAAAATTCTTACTCAACGTTTATCTGTAGAAATAACAGACATTATCAAAAAATGAAAATAAATAATATTTTGATTAATAATTCAGGGCACTTAAATAAATTTTCTATTTGGGATAACTGTATATGGTAATGTTATGTCTTACAGGATAACATTGTCCCAACATCTGGGGAAGCTCTTTTATTTTAGCACTGTGTAACGTAATGGAAACACCTCTCCCTGAGATATAAATATACATCTCTATTTGCATAAAATACATCCATATGAGTGAACGCAAAACTATACAATTAAGCACAATATATTTTTAACTTTCACAGAAGACATTAACATAAAGAACATAAGTACAACATTTAGCTTTAGCAAAATATATTATACATGCAATTGTTATGCTTCAGACTTTCATTTAGTGAACATGGATTTGTATTGTTATGAGTCTGAATTAGATGGCCCAGAATGTACAAATCGTAAATCTGGTCAATATAGCCAAAATCAAAATAACACGGACACTCTACTATTGGATGATGATGTGTTGAAAATTTTATTAGCCACAGAGAATAGATATCGTCCACTTGAAAACTATTTTCAAGTCATTCAAGCAGACATTGCGAATTACATGCGGAAAATGACAGTGGAATGGATGATGGAAGTATGTGAAGAAGAAGGATCAAATGACAACGTAGTACTATTAGCAGTTAACTATATCGATAGGTATCTGTCTGTCGTACATATTCACAGGAATCAGCTTCAACTTTTAGCCGCCGCAGGATTGCTTACTGCATCTAAACTATGCGATACGCTTCAAATAAGCGCTCGTAAACTTGTAATGTATTCTGGCGATAATTTTACGCTGAAAGAATTACTCAAAATGGAATTAGAACTTTTGGATACACTAAAATGGAGGTCCTCAGCTATAACACCTTATGACTTTCTGGAGCACTTTCTTAACCTAGTGACAACTACAGCTGACTTACGACCACAAGTTCAAAGACATTCGTTAATATTTATTTATCTGTGCTGTACGGAAAGTAAATTTATGATGTACTGTCCATCAGTGATCGCCGCAGCTAGTGTTGCAGAAGCAGCACATGGGCATTTGAAAGAATCGTCATCCAATGAAGCACTTTTTCGAGATATTTGTGATGTGACAAATATATCTGATGAGCTTCTGCACTCATGCAATCAGGATATTAAACATTTCTTAGAAGTTAAGTTAACTAAGTAACATCCAAATCTGCAACAAAATTTTACAAGTCTCGATAAAAAACTTTTTTTCATACGGATTGCAAATGCTACCATCATGCTATTATTGTTTCCAAAGGTTATGTCAGGTATTTACCTACCAAGTTAAGATATAGTTATTTATAAAGAGCACATAAAATATAAAAAAAGATTAAGTGTAAGATTTTTCATGATTTTTCTCCATTTCTTATTCCTTGGATGCTCTGGTTTTCATTTTTATAATCAGATTATTATGAATGTGCCATTTATTCTTTTTAGTAAATGTACTAATGTATTAGCTAAAATAAGATCTTCGAATTTGCAAGTTTTATATTTATCGTTTTATTTTTGACATGGTTTTTACAGGTAGATATACCAACTTTTGCCACTTTTAATGGTTACTTTTTGATCAATTAATTTGCATGGCTCGTTTTCATGTTTTTTTAAATAAAATGGCCGATGTTCTCTTTCTAGATAGTTATGCATTGAAAATGATATTTTCAGAAGGAACCCAGTTTACTGTATTCCAGTTCTAGGCATGAATTGGATTTACGAAAAATTAAGCGACAAATTATGCATTTTATTTAAAACATAAATCTTTGAATTTGGAATGCCTTTTAATTGTTGTGATTTTTTATTTTCATTATTCTTTGTTGTAAATTAGTTATTTTTCATGATTATTGATTTTTATCAATGTGAAATGATATAATCAAATGCAATGTTTTTGTATACGATATTCTTTTTCCTTTTCCCTAAACATGTATTTAAAAGAATGCATTTATCAGCAGCATTTACATGACACTTGTCGGACAGAACGAGAAATGTAAGATTCACAATTTCCCTGTCTTTCCAATAATAAAAATACCCTGAATATAATAATTTTGATTCAATCATATGCTAATGGACAAAACATGTTTACAAATTGTTGAAACTGTCTGGGATTTAGTTTTTCAATCAGTAACAAATTAACATTGAATTCTGTCAGCTAATGATAATTTTTTCGTTACTTTTATTGTTAATATTAGTTTCAGTGTTTAGTCATTAGAACTGAGTGGAGGCGATACGAGTACATAATATCTTTGTACATTGCCTTGTATATTTTATGTTATTACATGTGTTTTATGTCTATATGTTTTGTATGGAAATGTCCTTAATTGGATTGTCTTGCTGATAAAGTTAAATTTTAATGTTAGATTGTAAAATATAATATATATATATATATATCAATATTGTTAGTCATTTGTAACTATCTGCGTATTGTTTATTCCATAGATATGCGTTCAAACTCAAAATTGTAATTGATTGAAGCTAATAAAGAACTTTTATCTACAATATCTCTTAATATCGTTCATGCCAACAACTTGTACATGACTTTATACGTGATTCATTAATAGCAAAGTGATTTTTGAGATAACTTTCCAGATATAATATTGTTATAGTCCTGGTTTTTCTATCATTCCCAAAAGGTCCTCCCTCTCCCCCTCCAAAAAAAAAACCAAAAAACAAAAACACATTTATAGGCATAAATACACCATTGGGGAATTCCCTTTTGGAACGTATGTAAAAAAATGGTACCTTAATCAAAATAATGTAGTCCCTACTGCAGGCAATAATATTGTACTGAAATAAGATAATGCTATAAATTTGGTATCTATGAAAAGCTTATTATATTGGAAAAAATTTGGTGTTCTTTTGGATTGGTTATATGAAAGCATTTTGTTTTTATTTGGGTTGAAAGAGATGACCTGTGAACTATAGTGTCCCTCAAAGTGAAATTGCAAATTTGCAGAGGGCGCAGTTCGAGGACACGATTCTCTCTTATATCATAGATAAAGTTGGGTAAACGTTTGAGGAAACATAGACACATTATGTTGTTTTAAGGTGATATGACTGTCAGTTTATTTAAAGTAAAGACAAAATGACTGGGCAGAGCACTAGAATTTTGTAATTTTATATGAAATATACATTGAAATCAAACAGTAGTATTTTCCCTTATATGTTGCACCTCTATAGGTCTATAATTATCTAACTTAAATGCAAATACCTTTTTTCACATTGGAACTTAAAAATATTTACCAAGTTGGTATACATATTAAATCAAGAAACAGGATGTGAAACGTCTGATTCAGTTGTTCATATGTTTTTAGTTTTTAGTGTTGCGTCTGTGTTTTTGTTGTCTTGTCCTTCTTGTTCTCCGGAGTTTGTCAGTGATTGTCGATTTTAATTTGCCTTGAATCCCCTTGATATTTCTTTATTTTACTCAGTAAATGTAGTTTAGGACGCCTTGAAATTAAATATAGAGTGGACTCGTTGAAATAAGATAATTTTATTAGCACAAACATATTTATAAGCATGTCCAAGGCAGCCATCTTTGTTGATAAGTGGGGTCATCAGATATAATTCTGAAATACACTAATCTGGTGGCCATTCTCTAAAGTTTTGTTACAACTGAGCACGTAGTTCTATATGAAAGGAGTACTAACGAATTTTCCATAGTTTTCTAAATCAAACTAACTTAGGATGAGGCAACAATTTTGGTTGACAGGAAGGGTCATTGATTATAATTATGAAAGGGATTCGCCTAGTGGCCATACTACTAAAGAATTGTTACCTTTCATCGTGCAACAACTGGAGAGGTATCACATTGCTGTTAATTCGAAGGAAATCTGTATATATCGAATTTAAACAGAACCAGAAAAAATGTTAATAGATGAACAAGCAAGATTTAGACAAGAGCACTCCTATTGTGAAGTTTAGTTTAGTTACATTAAACATATCAATGTTAGTATGTAGGAAAATACAGTAGTTGCTGTTCTATCTCTAAACGTATCAATGTAAATAGGTAGGAAAACGCAGAACCTGCTGTTCTATCTCTCATTTAAGTTTAGATGCATTTAACGTATTAATGTTAGTAGGTAGGAAAACGCGGAACCTGCTGTTCTATCTCTCATTTAAGTTTAGTTGCATTAAACGTATCAATGTAGGTAGGAAAACGCGGAACCTGCGATTCTATCTCTCTCTAAAATTTAATTGCATTAAACGTATCAATGTAAGTAGGTAGGGAAACGCAGAGCCTGCTGTTCTATCTCTCATTTAAGTTTAGTTGCATTAAACGTATCAATGTAAGTAAGTAAGAAAACGAGGACCCTGCTGTTCTATCTCTCATTTAAGTTAAGTTGCATTATACGTATCAATATAAGTAGGTAGGAAACCACAAAACCTGCTATTTTATCTCTCATTTAAGTTGATTTGCATTAAACGTATCAATGTAAGTAGGTAGGGAAACGCAAGGCCTGCTGTTCTATCTCTCATTTAAGTTTAGTTGCATTAAACTTATCAATGTAAGTAGGTGGGAAAACGCGGAACATGCTGTTCTATCTCTCATTTTAGTTCAGTTGCATTAAACGCATCAATGTAAGTAGGTAGGAAAACGCGGAACCTGCTGTTCTGTCTCTCATTTAAGTTTAGTTGCATTAATCGTATCAATGTATGTAGGTAGCAAAACTTGGATCCTGTTGTTCTATCTCTCACTTAAGTTAAGTTGCATTAAACGTATCAATGTAAGTAGGTAGGAAAACGCTGAACCTGCTGTTCTATCTCTCATTGAAGTTTAGTTGCATTAAACGTATCAGAGTAAGTAGGTAAGAAAACGCGGAACCAGCTGTTCTATCTCTCATTTAAGTTTTGTTGCAATAAACGTATCAATGTAAGTAGGTAAGAAAACGCGGAACTGCTGTTCTATCTCTCATTTAAGCTTAACTGCATTTAACGTATCAATATAAGTAGGTAGGAAAACTCGGAACCTGCTATTCTATCTCTCATTTAAGTAAACTTGCATAAAACATATCAATGTAAGTAGGTACCTGCTGTTCTAACTCTCATTGAAGTTGAGTTACATTAAACGTATCAATGTTAGTAGGTAGGAAAACGCGAAACCTGGTGTTCTATCTCTCATTTAAGTTTAGGTGCATTTAAAGTATCAATGTAAGTAGGTAGGAAAACGCAGAACCTGCTGTTCCATCTCCCGTTTAAGTTTAGGTACATTAAACGTATCAATGTAAGTAAGTAGGAATACGCGGAAGCTACTGTTCTATCTCTCATTTAAGTTAAGTTGTATTAAACGTATAAATATAAGAAGGCAGAAAAACACGGAACCTGCTGTTCTATCTCTCATTTAAGTTTATTTGCATTAAACGTATCAATGTAAGTAGGTAGGAAAACGCGGAACCTGCTGTTCTATCTCTCATTTAAGTTTAGTTGCATTAAACGTATCAATGTAACTATGTAGGAAAATGCGGAACCTGCTGTTCTATCTCTCTCTAAAGTTTAATTGCATTAAACGTATCAATGTAAGTAGGTAGGGAAACGCAAGGCCTGCTGTTCTATCTCTCATTTAAGTTTAGTTGCATTAAACGTATCAATGTTAGTAGGTAGGGAAACGCAAGGCCTGCTGTTCTATCTCTCATTTAAGTTTAATTGCATTAAACGTATCATTGTTACATACTACTATATAAAATAGTATGTTGACCTTCCTCAACTTTCTGAACCCCCATTGGTTTGATCAAGGACGTTTTTACATGAATCACATGATTGAATTCTCAGGCAAACAAAATGGCGAATCCAGACTGTCGCCAATGTCGGAAAGAAAAGGTGTAACAGTGGATTCATTCGGGCAGTGTATTCCTTCCTTTTGGATAAAATGCGCTAGGGTAAAATATCCACAACATCTAATTGACCAATCACAATGGAGCACTGACCGTGATAGCTTGTTTATATACCTGGAATTTTTGCACACCGGAAAGAAAGTACGCTTACAAAGGTCATAACTACTATATACCAGGTAGGATTATTTCAATATTTTTAACGGTGTTTTTGTAGAAATAATCATTGAAGCAATATATAACGTTAATACAGAAATGATAAGAACGCATGCAGTGGAACGAGTGTTATCATACAACTAAGGGATGTACAGTAGAGTCGGACACTTTAATTTATTACCAAGAAAGGGTACTTGAAAAATTGAAAAAATATTTGGCGGGCGAGGGAAGGGTGGGAGGGATCGGATATATGTCTGGATCATGAACCATACGATACGTAGACCATTTTTACGAAAATTTGCAACCCCATTGTAGACTTTTGATGTAACTCTGCAACCCTAATTTGTCAAAAGAATGCAAACTTTCATAAAATTCATGACCAAAAAATAAAAAAATCATGACAAGTTAATGAAAACTATTCCAGTGTAAGGAACGGGCCATTTGATTTCGGGAGGGGGGGGGGAGGCTGGGATTTCCACCCAAGCAGGGGAATTTTTTTGTGCGTGAAGAGTGCCATTTTGTTGAGACAAGTTTTGTTCTAACGAACAAAGTCAAAGTCAGAATATTTTTTCAACCCAGGTACTGGTCTGAGAATTTTTTTGTTACAATACTCAATCAGGACCAGAAAATTTTTTTCTAAAAAATGTCATAACTACTAAATACCAAGTAGGATTATTTCAATATTTTTAATGATTTTTTTTGTAGAAATAATCACTGAAGCAATATATAACGTTAATACAGAAAGAAAACAAAAAAGCCTGATTGATACATTTGATAAGAACGCATGCAGTGGAACGAGTACGTGTTATCATATAACTAAGGGATCTAGAGTCGGACACTTTAATTTTTTACCAAGAAAGGGTACTTGAAAAATATTTGGCGAGCGAGGGAAGGGTGATAGGATCGGATATATGTCCGGATCATGAGCCCTGACCCCTTCGTATACGTAGACCACTTTTACGAAAATTTGCAACCCCGCTTTTGATGTAACTTTGCAACCCTAATTAAAAGATCAACATGTCAAAAGAATGCAATCTTTCATAAAATTCATGACCAAAAATATTAAAAAAAAAGATAAATTCATGAAAAATATTCCAGTGTAATGATAGGCACGGGTCATTTGATTTCCGGGGGAGGGGGGGGGCTGGGATTTCCACCCGAGCAGGGAAATTTTTTGGTGTGTGAACAGTGCCATTTTGTTGAGACAGGTTTTTTTCTAACGAACAAAGTCAAAGTCAGATTATTTTTTCAACCCAGGTACTGGTCAGATTCTATAAAAATACCAGCCTCCCCTCTGAAAATCAAAGGTCTGTGCCTTTGTCCAGTATGCCTGCCATTATATAGTCTACATACAGAGACTGTGCTAATAAATTAACTTCCAGGCCGACTAGATAAGCTCATTAACTACTATATATTTCAATATATTAGGCACGGACCATTTGATTTTCAGGGGGGGCTGGGATTTTCACCAGAGCCGGGAAATTTTTTTCGCCCTCTTCGCGGGCCAGATTATTTTTTTCCCATAAACACAATGCTAGAAAATTTTGTTGAGCCGGGCTTTTTTTTCTAATGGACAGGATCAGGGCAAGATTATTTTTTTCAACCCAGATGCTAGCCAGAGAATTTTTTTGGACAAAAGTCAGGGCCAGAAAATTTTTTTCTAAAAAATACCTCTGGTCTGTGCCTGAACGGTTTTTGTACATTGTAGAAACAATCACTGAAACAGTGTGTTAATACAGAAAAAAAAAAACAAAAAAAAACGCATGGATGCTCCTTTAAGTTTATTGGGACCAAGTCATGGGGATTATATATATTAATGCATGCAGTGGACTCGGGGTTATAAAGTTAATTGTTTATGCCTTAAGATCTTTTTAAAAATAAGGCTTTTAAGTTACATTTGTATTTTATTAAAACTTAATTTTTTGTTACCAAAAAGGAATAAAAATTATGAAAACTTAATGAGAAATATTCCAATGTAATGTTAGTCCACAATGCATGCCATATAGATTAAAGTCTACATACATGTATGTTGTAGTGAATGTGCTAATAATTAACTTCCAGACCAGATAAGGGACCGACCATTTAACTTGAAGGGAGGGGGGCTATGGTTTTTTTCTAAAAAAATATTTTGGATCTGATTTTATGTGAAAAAAATATTTTGGCTGCCAAAATGATGAAAAAAAATTTTCTGAATGAGACTTTCTGCCCCCAAAAATAATGTTCATTTTGAAAAAAAAATATTTTGTTGATACGCGTGCAAAAAATAAATAATTTGTTTCGCGCGAAGCGCGAAAAAAAATTTCTGTCCAGAAAAAAAAACCATATCCCCCCCCCTTCAGGTTAAATGGTCGGTCCCTAAGCTCTAAAATGAAATACATATATCTCTGATAGTAGTGAATCTCATCTCTTTGGCCCCATAAGGCCTATGTTAAATTTCATTTTCCATCCCCCGTGCAATCAACCGTGACTTATAAGAAACAGGAGATGCTGACTCTACCGGTGCACCTGATCTCACTCATGGTTATT
>MJUU01006042.1:0-13873 GCA_002080025.1 Modiolus philippinarum | reverse complement strand
TGGGGGACATAAAAATCCCATCGAAATCCGACCAAAAATAAATTTTTTAGTATATCTGTAAATTTACGATTTTGGCCCCCTTGGGCCCCTCATAGCTCGGAAATGGTAAGAGCTACACCAAATCCACTGACATATCACTGAAAGCTTATATAAAGAGGAATCAAAGAATAAAATCCCATCGAAATTCGATGAATAAAAATTTTAGGTTATCTGTAACTTTACAATTTTGGCCCCTTTCAGCCCCTCATAGCTCCGAAACGGTAACAGCTACGCCAAATCTGTTGACATACTACTGAAAGCTTACATCAAGAGGAATCCAAAGAAAAAAATCCCATCGTCATCCGACGAAAAATAAAAATTTTAGGTTATCTGTAAATTTACAATTTTGGCCCCTTCAGCCCCTCATAGCTCGGAAACGGTAAGAGCTACGCCAAATCCGTTGAGATAGTACTGAAAGCTTACATCAAGAGGAATCCCTTCGAAATCCGATGAAAAATAAATTTTTTTTGTTATCTGTAAATTTACGATTTTGGCCCCCTTTGGCCCCTCATAGTTGGGTAAGGAAACAAGTTACCAAAAATCTAATAGTAGAGCGCTATGATAATTTTTCATTAGGAATCCTATGGAAAAAATTGCATCAAAATCGGACTAAAAATAAATGGGAAAATATTTCTTTCAAAAGCAAACTTTTTATCTATTTCTACTCATAACATTAAAATAAAGGGCCCTAGCATTTTAGTTTGTGATTTTTGTGTTGCAATATTTTAATAAATTCAATATCGGGACGAAAAGCCTCGTTTTAGCAATACTACCAATTATCTCCCTTTCACGAATGGAGAAACTTCGAGAATCTGAAAATGTGCTTTGGCGAGTTTCATACTTTTATGTCGAGTTGAAATGTACTGGATACATAAAAATTTGACTGTAAACAACTGCAGGATGATTGAAATGACTAGGCAACGGATGTTTTAAGGACTCGGAAGAGTGTAAATGAAATGGCTGTAGTACAGTTGCACCAAATCAAATTCATCTACATCATCAGCTGATCATGCGAAAAGAAATTATTCTGAAATAAAAATATGACAATAGGAACAACCTATTGAAGGGCGTCAAAGGGAAAGTCACACTTCATAAATTTGGGAAGGTCACAATTAATTTGAAGATGTCATATTTCATAAGTTCAGGAATGTCACAATTAATATTCTGTAAATGTTGCATATATAAGTTCAGGATCGTCATACTTAATTTTGCAAAACCTTCAATGACCCCTAATGTCGTCTGCTACATGTTATCTCATTGGTCATTTTTGGATACGAAGATAAACCTATTTAAATTTTAATATCAATACAGTAGGTTGTATTCAAAAAGTTTTACAGTGAAAAATATTGCACTTTTATCTACTTAATATTTTTATTCTGCATACCTTCTCAACTATCTGCTAAAACAAAATTAAGTTGCAGACTGGGACTAATATAACATATTAGTCCCAGGTTGCAGAAAACATCACATGAAACAGCAGAAAAACCAGGCAGATTTTCTTGATCAGTGTATCAAGTCCTATCATTAAAAACAACCCCTCTACATATAGAAGGGCTTGACGCCCTTTAATATATATTTACAAATGTGAAGTGTTATGTTACTTGAGATAGAAGGGATAAAGGGGTTGTTGGGCGGGTTGGGGTAAGCTTGACCAAAATTTAATGCCAAAGTCAAAGGTAAGTCGTTTCCTTTCCAGGTTAAATCAAGGTCAATACACATTTCCAGGATGTTAATGCAACCTCTGTGATCTTGTCACACCTGTGCCATAGCAGGAGAAATTTAATAAAATGGGCCAGCTACAAAATTTTCAAAAAGAGGGGCGTAAACCCTTAAAATGCCTACGACTCTTAAAATCCGCCTACGCAACAAGCTATCAAGATAAATAAAAACGACAGATAATGCATACATGTACTTTCTTAATGTACAAATGAAATAACATGCATGGATGGGTGATTCAAATGCAAATATACTAGAAATAAATATATTAGAAAGTAAATTCACCGTGACTTCGGTATTTAGTTATAAATAATAACTAAAAATAGTAATGGTGGATTACATGATACCCCGCCACGTTTCACAAAATTTCTAAGTTAAAAGGGGCATAACTCCACAACGATGTGTACCGCTGAAACCCAAATTATACTTGGACTGTGTTTTGTGGTAAACAATTTACATACAATGTTTAAAGACAGTTTGTTATTTCATTCACAAGTTATGAGTAAAAAACCCTAAAAGTTGCAAAATTTCAAAGTTTCAACGGGCATAACTCCAGAACCCCTTTGACCTCGGAACCCAAAATTGAACTTGACCTGAGTTTTGTGGTAAACAATTTGCATACCAAGTTTGAAGACCTTGTGTTATTTTGTTCACAATTTATCAGTCGGAAACCCTAAAATTCGCAAAATTTCAAAGTTTAAAGGGGCATAACTCCAGAACCCCTTGGACCTCGGAACCCAAATTCGAACTTGACCTGAGTTTTGTGGTAAACGACTTGCATACCAAGTTTTTAAGACCTTGTGTTATTTTGTTCACAAATTATCAGTTGGAAACCCTAAAATTCAAAAAATTTCAAAGTTTCAAGGGGCATAACTCCAGAACCCCTTGGACCTCTGAACCCAAAATCGAACTTGACCTGACTTTTGTGGTAAAAAAATTGCATACCAAGTTTGAAGACCTTGTGTTATTTCGTTCACAAGTTATCAGTCGGAAACCTTTGGAGGACGGACGGACGGACGGACGGACGGACAGACAGACAGACAGACAGACAGACGGACGGACGGACATACGACTGAAGGTATCACATAATACCTCGCCACTTCGTGTGGCGGGGTATAAAAAATAATAAGTCTGTACAAACTTCGATTTGGGAGACTTGATAAAATTAATGTAGGGAAGAAAAGAAAATAGAAAGCGCTGGGTGCCGAAACCTTGAAAAAATGAGGTACAAAATTCAGTTTATTAGCACTTGTCCTGCTTAGCCAGAAAAAAATTTAATTAAATAAATGAATAATTTAATTTTGATTTGAAGGTAAAAAATTTGAAATATATATTTATACAAATAAATAATTAAATGTGACAATATAAATTTTGGTGAAAACATGGACAGTATGTACAAATGTATGGTCCCTGGTGGACATGAAATTGATTTTTCCAAGTAAATTTGCAAAAGTCTCTGCCCGAAAATCAACTTAAAAAGGACGTCCCCCGAGATGGTGTCTAGGGCATACATTTTGTATCACGCTAAACAAGAGGCTCTCAAGAGCCTGTATCGCTCACCTGGGGCTTCAAAAGCTTTAATTTCTGTTACAATATTTTTCAAAGCTTTGATTGGATCTGCACTGAAGAGACATGATGTTGAAAAGGCCATATGCAGAAATTAAATTTACAGTAACTTCAGTAGTTGTTATTCACATAAAGTAAAGTCAAGACATGGCAAAAACTAGAAAACTGGAAGATGGAAGATCAAAGATATGAAACATTTTGAATATTTAATAACATAACAATAATAGCATTCAAAGCTAAGGAAATCGCAGTGAGTACTTTCATAAACATCAAGAGCGACATCTGGTCCCCTTAACGGGTAAGCATGTACTGTTGGGTATATTTATGTGGCACCTTATGTTCAGGTACTCAAATGTTTTGGTGTTACTTAATACAAGGACAAAATACACACACCATACAGATGACCAGGTAAATCAAAAGACACCAGATGACAAAGTTGATGCATGGTATTCTAGAACTGAAGATAATTTTAGAGTCAGCTTGGATGAACAAAAATGAAAAAAAAAACTCAAGAGTTGTACAGGTCAACTTATAAAGTATGGACATTATTTCAAATATTCAAGTATCCAATAAAGTAGAACTGAACAGACCACATGTTTAATATGCGTTTTAACTATCATAAAATTATTGGCGTTCTTGTGGACATGTACATCTAGTTTCTCAAGGTTATACATGTTGAATGGATTGTGTGGACGTCAAATGTTAATATACTATGTTTCATTATTTGTTCTTCAATATATGTATCTTTAATGATTTTAAATGCATTTTGCAATGAAAAAAATTATATAGATGTAAATCCAGTTTTATTGCAAATCAAGGAATGAAATAAACAATACTTTAAACACGACAATTATTAAATAAAATGTTACACTAACTAATATAATATAGGTAATAGACAATAGATATTAACAATACTTTAAAGTGAAGTTGTTTTGTCCATTTTGAAGTACTAAATTAATGTCTTTTCGGAATTTTTTTCCCTGCAAATGAAAATAAAAATAGTGTTCAACTATACATTTCAATAAATATGTTCATATTATAATATATCACAACATATGTACTTTCAGTAATTTCTATGCTATTCTTCCCCCTTCAATGTGATGAAAAAAAATTCATAATTAGATGCAAGCTACTGTATGTCTCATTATTGTTCTTTTTCAGACAGCAAAATGACAACAGCATTGTTAATAGTATGACAGCAATACTGCACTATATTAATAAGTGCAAAACTCATTCGTCTATCTTCCATTTACATATAGTGTGGTACATGTTTATGTTTTTTTGTTTTTATTTCAACATTTTTGGACTTTCTTGTCCATGTTCTTTTCAAGCTGTCCAAGAAGACACATATATTTGTGTATAAATGCAGTTTTGTCAATTGGGCTGTGGAAAATGTACAATTATCCGACACACAATAACAGCATACAAATTATATTTTGCTCTTAGCAATTATTGAAAAAACATCAAATAGATTAATAGAGAGAAAAATTGGTTTCAAGAAATTACTGTAAGTACATTATCATTATTATCATGATTTTTATTATGAATGGATAAATAAATGGAAATCAGTCTGCTTTATGTTGACAATTCATATAATATACATATTCACATTTGAAAACATTATATTTAGTACTATATTTAAAGTTCATATACAGTTCTTGAGAGTCCATACAATCCATATATATTGCTAAAACAATCAGTATCATTCATGAATGAAATTTCAAATATAAGTTGTGTATTTACTCATAATATTGTAACAAAAAAAAACACAAAAATATTCTGCATTATAAAATGAATAATAATAACAATACAACACAAAAACATCAAATAGTAAAGACAAGAACATATCTACAATAATCCAAACACAAGGATAAGAAAATCAAATGGACAAGTGCTGAATGTGAAATTAATTTGCATTGCCATTTTAAAAGTTATGAAATTAAAATGTGATTTATGGTTTGAGAAAAAAATGTAGGACAAAATTAAAAAAAAAACATTATTATGTGATAAATCATACAAAATGAAATTTCAAAAATAAAGAGTCATATTATCAAATATAGTTAATGAATCGACGGTTTCAATATGGACATATGACAATATATGAACACAATTCACTACTCCAAAATAGTGAAATTTTAGAACATTGATCATTCACTTCAATAAAATGCCTTTCTATGAATGTAAACATATAAGAAGCATTTGTGATTAGCAGAAAAATACTGCAGTATAATAAACTCCTATACATTTTTTAGTCAAGAAAAAGTGACAGTTAGGCCATAAAGGAAAAAATACTAGATTCACACCCCCGTGGATAACTTTTTTACAGCCCTTAAACAGATTTTTGTGCTATTTTTAATTGTGTTCTTCAAACTACGTGTATATTTCAATATAAAACTAAAAAAAATTTGCATGCCCAACGCAATATTTTTCAAAGGATTAAACCGCAATCCAGCATCTTTTTTCGAAAATAGCCCTAATGAAAAAGAAGTGCAATATTGCTCAGATAAGTATATGAATACAGGAGTCCTGCAGTGTAAATCATATAAGTTAATCTAATTTACACTTATAGAAGGCACTCTATCACAATTGTCATTGTAAATAAGTTCATCACAAAATAAATTCAACTTAACTGCCAAGTATGACAACATAAAAATAGGTTATTCTTGCCCTCCCCTCCCCACATCCCAAAATTGTTTGATTAAAATGTTTATGATAATATAATTTATAATGCTTTTTAAAATATGTTACAGTTTATCTGCATTTGGAATGTGAGAGGAGGATGGAGCAACAAAAAATGGATCTGAGTGGGAACCCATCATTTAGCAAACCACTCTATGAACATTGCACATCGCAACAGCAATGTGAAATGTTCATTAAATATTCTTTGTGGGTTCATTTATACATCAAAAAGTCATAGATTTAATGCTGTGTAGGCAATCTTGTGGTCTGACCGGTATGCTTCAACTACATCTGTTTCAATATTCACATTTGAATTCACTTTAACAAACATTAAATCCAAAAGTGATCCATAGTCTGTGGTAACTTTTGATATAACTTGTTTGCAATTGAAGTTTTGTTACATAAACTGCAAGTAATGATCATTCCCAGAAAGCATCTCCATATTGAAGTCTCCCATGATCATTATATAAGAGTTTGTTGTATCTAATACAGGTATAAGTTTATTTATTAATACATATTAAAGATGATCCAAACCACATTGTGGAGATTTATATAACACAACTGCTTGTATATGTCCTTTTCCTGAAGTAACATCTGCCTTGATAAATTCCACAAGTGGGGAGATGAAAATTTTACAATGTCTTCTACCATAAAATCGCATCTCACAAACAAAGAAAGTCCATGGTAAGGTCTTGTTTCTCCATTTTGTTCCTGATCATTTCTGATAGGTAATGCAAATCCTGGTAAACTATACTCCTCATCTGAATCCCTACCTGTAAGTCTTGTTTCTGCAATGCAAACGATATCTGCACTCATAATATTTGGTTCTTGCTTAACATCTTGAAAATGTGCATGAAATAACCTGGCATTGTTGAAAACAATTTTTAAAACCTCATTTCCTATTTTGTATAATGGTTTGTAACACAATTCTAAAACTGCCTCTGTTTTTAATCTTTGCCATTCCTCTTTAACAGCATCTGAAACTGTTATTTTGGTTTCACATAAGTCTAAGATATGTAACCCATGTAATGATCTTACTCTACTTAGAGCTACATAATGTACGTGTGGTATTTTGGCTTTGCATTTTGAATTAAGACTTACAACAACTTCATCAACTGTATCACCTTGTGACTTGTGTATTGTTTTGGCAGCAGATGGACGAAGAGAAAACTGAATTCTCTCGAATGACTTGTTTCTATATGTAAATGATCTTGTGATGTCGAAAATTGGAGTCCATACCTTGTTTATGTTTTTGTTGTACAAATTGCTGTATCTTTTTCTTGTTGACTCTCCTATGTGTTCATCATCAAATAACACCCATACAATACTAGGTCTTGGTGTTTTTTTCTTTTTGTCTGTTTTCTACAAACTTGACTTCACAAGAAGAACCATTTGTAAGACCATCAGTTACATCTATATTGGCTGTAAGATCATACTTCATACCAACTGCAAGTGTTACTTCACTAGCAAGGTTTGCTGTATCTGACTGATTCTGAGGCAAAGAGTTTAGCATTTTCTTTTTTACATCGACGGACACATCAGCAACAACTACATCAAAAGACTTTACAATTACCTTCTGTGTTTGCAGTCTTTCAATATACTGTAAGTTGAAACTATCAACAAGCTGATTATCAACAAATAAATGGTTAGCTGTGGAAGGATACGGTGCATCATCAGATTTTACAATTCTAGAATGCAAAGTTATTAAATCTTCTTCTGTCAGTTTATCTTCTCTTAGTCTATTTAGAAGTTCGGCAAAGCCTTTGTCATTCTTTTGTCTCATGATTTCTGTCAATTCGTGCATTGTAAACAACTCTTTCCAATAGTTTGGGGATAAGGATGCAAGGCCTTTCTGAAGATCATCAAAAATCCACCCATCAAAGACTGGTTTTAGTTGAAAAAAATCCCCAACAGTTAATATGCTTACTCCTCCAAATGTTTGCATATTATCCTTGATTTTTTGTAGTCTTGTCTGGAGAAGAGAGAACATTTTATTTCCAACCATTGAAATTTCATCAATAATTATTACTGACAAATTCCTGTATTTCATTCTAAGAGTGTTTAAGACATCACAAGACAATGACTGATTGAATCCTTTACTGGGTTGTATACTAAATGCACTATGAATAGTTACACCATTTATATTGTAAGCAGCTTTCCCAGTCGGTGCACAGAGTAGTATCCTTATATCATCTGGATCTTCTCCTTCTTTTGAACAAAGGTATCTGTGTAGGCATTGAAAAAGAGCTTTCACAAGTACTGATTTGCCAACTCCTGCACCTCCTGTTAAAAAGGCATATAACGGCTAATCTTTGGTATTAATCCAATGAATGACATGATGGAAAAATTCTTTCTGTTTGACATTCAAAGACCTACATATCATGTGGTAATCATTGTTATTCATTCTTATTCCTTTTATAGTAGTATCTACTGGTCTCCGAGATATACCAAGGTCTTGGCCAATGTCATAATTTCTGTGTACTATTGGGCGATCAGGATTAAAATGTACATACGAGAGATTTATGCTCTATATACATTTCAGGTATGGTGAACTTGTGCTTGAGAGAATTTCTCATATGGATGCACTATCACACTTTCGAATTTTGGCATTCTATTTTTGTAATTTCAAAATGTGATCTGACCACCTGTTAATATTGCCCACATCTCACTAATTTATACAGCCAAGTTTTCTCACAATCGACTTGATGAGTGCCCTGTGTTTGTCTATTTGTTGTGATTGTCCACCAGCTGGGGAAACTGGTGCTTTTGTCGGGCAACGGATGACAGTGATTGTAAGAACACTTTGCCAGTTTACTTAATGTTTGTTGACAATCCCGCATCTATGGCCGGAATAAACATGGATGTGGCATTGCTCGACATCTAGCAATGAATTCCGCTCAAACCGGTGCTAGGGGCCGTCTTGAACTTACTATGAGGTATGGGCAAAGCTCATTGTTGAAGGCCTCATGGTGACTTCAAGATGAAGAACAACAATAAAAGCGTTGTTCCATTGCTTTTTACCATGTATTTATAGAGATTTTGTCTCATGTGCATTTACTCCATATCCCTTCATTGCTTATACTGTTCTGCATCAACGGTACCCTCTTCAATATCTTCCAGTTCAGTCTGTTGGGTTCCAGGTGCTAATTCATCATACTCTGAACAATCATTTTCAGCTTGCTCCATAGCTCTTTCTAATTCTTCAACATTTTTCTCATAATGTTTAGCCTTACTTTCTATGCTCCTGCTTACAGTATTGTACATTTGCTCAAATGTTTCATGACAGCCCTTCAAGTTACTCTCATTTCTCCAAGGATGATACAACATCAACCTTTCTCTATAGAAATTCTCAGAATCAGTTTTTTTACTGAACTTTACATGTCTTATAACTCTGAAATTATTTCTTTGTCTAATGACAATACCATTTCTTAAGGTAATATTAATTTTTATACCAGATTGTCTGTTTCCTTCATCATCTTGCTCTTCTTCATTTTGCACTTCTGCAGTATCATTCTCTTCATCAGTTTCAATGTCAACTGACTGACTATCAGATTCCTTTCTGGGGTACTTAATTTCCAATTGTGAAATGCAGTCAGCAAGACACCAGTTTTCGAGGGCTTGTGGACGCTTAGAGTAACGTTTAATATCATTGCCAGCCTCTATATCAGTGGACTGCGGGGACAACTTCTCTAATACTGACTTTTGCTTAAGTAAGAATGTCCTTTTGCTTTCCTCGGATGTGTTAATGAAAGTTACTTGTCTTGTTGCTTTTGTTAAAGGCATCTGAAGTGTCAGGTATACTGCTTCTTGTGCACAAGTTTCAACTGAATTTGTAAAATAGTTCCCTATGTGCCTAACTCGGCGCTTCAAATCCATGTTACCCTGTCTGGCTTCTTTGGCAGCTTGATCAAGCAAAGCACTCATTCCTTTCTGTGATTTACTTATATATGACACAATATACATGGCACATGCATATGGATCAAGAACAAACTGTAAGTCATGGTTAGCTTTCCATGCAGGGAGAACTATCTTCATATATGGATTGATGCGTATTTCAGACGGTTTTCTCTGTAAAAACACTTTTGGACCATTTAGACTACTTCTGATTATTTTAATATATTCTTCCTCTTCTATTTTAAGAAAATCATCTAGAAATTCTTCAAATGTCATTGTACTTACATTTTCAAGGTCATGTAAAAGATTGATTCTCTGCTGCAAATCTTTGTACAATGCTTTGTATTTGTCAACATCTGTTTCAAGTGGTTCCAAAATTACTGTACTTTTCATTGGTGGTAATGGAAAACCAAATCGACACACTGGATGACCCTTCTTTCTACATGTTTTAGAATGTTTATGTGTCTGCAAATTCACTAAATCCTGTAACTCTGCTGAAAATGCACAGGAGACATATTTATCAATATAATTTACTATTTCCTGCCCTGAATCATGTTTATAGACAGGGGCATTTTGAACCCACATTAACATGTGAATATGAGGAGAACCTCTTTGTTGAAATTCAACCCTATAAAAATAATCTGAATTTTTTCCAATTGGCTGAAATTCACTTTTCAGTACTTATTTTATAAATTGTTGCACACGAAAATCAAAAAAAACGAGCACAAGTTACTGGATCTTTCTGAACTACAGTAGTTTTTTCCTGCCATGTCATATTTTCTAATTCTTATCAGTATAATTTTTGCCATCATTCAAGTTTCCAAGAACCCTAAGCAAATCATTCCACCTTGTGTCTGCAGAGGAAAATGATCCAAACCAAGTAAGGAGACCAAGCTGTTTTATCATTGCAAACAAATCTTTTTTCCTCTTTTCCAAGTAAACTGGCGAGTTTCTTAGGGTTCGAAAAATAAAATAGCCTTCATCTAATCTAGACAGATCATTCACTTTTGAAGGTTCCAATACATCCTTGGCTGTCCATTTCTTCCCTCCAGATTTGCATCTTCTCAGTGCAAGATTAACTTTGTCTGAAATGTTTTTCAGTTGGATTTTTTTAAAGTTTGGCACAGATTGTGCTGCCCTTCGATCAACTGATCTAAGTTCCCATTTCACAATGTCAGAATAATGGACAGGAACACATCTGCCTTTGTTATCAGCCCGCTTTTGCCCACAAAATATAGTAGGAAAAGACAAATATTCTGATTCAGGATCATTATACAGACTAAGTGTCATTGTCTGCATCAATCTCATCTAACAATGTGTCGGTGTCGGTGTTGCCTACATAAAGTTCTGTCTCATCTACCTCACTGAAATGATCTGAATCCTCATCATTATCTTCATTTTGCTCATTGCTAACTGCTTGATCTGTAATTCCATCAGTATCATCATTTCTGTTAATTGTCTCTATTTTACTCATCCAATCACTATCTATTTGTAAACCTGACAACTTGTACATTTCACTTGTTCTCATTAAATAATGTAAAGCACAAATAACAGCTAATGGCCTAACATTTTCAGAAAAATCATGTTTTTTGTAGATCATTTTCTTTTTCAACTTCACAGGTATAGTGCCTGACTGCTCCAAGTTCCGTGGAAGAGAGGTAATGGTAGGTTGTACATCAACAGGAACATTAACTACATTTCCCTTTACTGAAAATTGTCCTCCTCTTGGTAGCTGTCTAATTTGCATAAACGGAATACGCAAAGATATTAACCTCTCCTCCAGGGGATACAACTGTAACTCTTGTGGTTTTTCAGGAAATCTCATTTGATTGGCAAGTGAAAGTCGTGGAACTTTGTCCTGTTTAAGTGATGTTGCACAAGTATGACAGATCCATTCTTTGTTATCAACAGATATAAAATCTGTACAATGTCTTGAAATAAATGATCCTGGCTTTTTTAGATTAGAAGCAGTAACAACTGAATCACTAAACCATGTTTGGTGGCAGCTTGTACAAATATAACATGGTCCATGAGCAGTTTTTTCTTGGAATTTTTTTATACAATCCTCTAGTGTTGAACCACTTGATCTCTGTTTACGCAAGTTTTGCTCATGCTGTGTAAATTCTTGATTCTGTCGTTTATGTTTCTTATACATTGTATCAAAGTTGCGACTTTCTTCCATGTGAGAATGTCTAGCATTTTGTTTTGCTATTCTTTCTATCTCTAAATTTTGTGGGTTACAACGTTGCTTTTTTTCCTATTGAGATCTCGAACGGTCTCAATTTTTCTGAAATCTTCACTTTTTCTGGCATTTTGTTTGGATTTAAGTTCTTATATACGTTCACCACTTCTAAATTCTTGATTTTCCCTTGCTAATCTTTTTGCTCGAACTTCTTTTACTCGTTCTCTACTCCTGAATTCTTGATTTTCCCTTGCTATTCTTTTTGAATGAACTTCTTTTACATGTTCATCACTTCTTTATACATCATCTTTTCTAGCTGATCTCTTTGCAATTTTTTCTTTATTTTTAAAGTCTGAATCAATTCTAGCTTTTCGCTTAAGTACTAGATCTTTTACCCTTTCATCACTTCTGAATTCTAGATTTTCTCTTGCGAATCTTTTTGCTCGAACTTCTTTAGCTCTTTCTCCACTCCTAAATTCTTGATTTTCCCTTGCTAATCTTTTTGCTCGAACTTCTTTAGCTCGTTCTCTACTCCTAAATTCTTGATTTTTCCTTGCTAATCTTTTTGCTCGAACTTCTTTTACTCGTTCTCCACTCCTAAATTCTTGATTCTCTCTTGCTAATCTTTTTGCCTGAACTTCTTTTACACGTTCATCACTTCTGTATACATCATCTTTTCTAGTTGATATCTTTGCAATTTTTTCTTTATTTTTAAAGTCTGAATCAATTCTAGCTTTTCTCTTGAGTTCAAGTTCTTTTATCCTTTCATCATTTCTGAATTGTTTATTTTTCCTTGCTAATCTTTTTGCTTGAACTTCTTTTACTCGTTCACCACTTCTGTATTTATAATTCTCTCTAGCTAATCTTTTTGAGACAAGTTCTTTCATACGTTCACCATTTCTGTATTCTAAATTCTTTCTTGCTGTTTTTTTCAATTCAAGTTCTTTTTTCTTAAAAATTTGGTTTTGTCTCCTTTTCCTCATGTAATTCTTCATATAATTTGACTTAGAAATCTGACTATTCCTTTCTAATGTTATCTTGCCTTGACTTGTTTTTCTTACCATTTTGTCATTCTGGTCTTTGAAGTATTTCTCAATCTGCCTTTTCGATATTGAAGAAGGGTTCATACACGTAAATGAGATTGGCAAAAGCCCAAATTGAGAGTCTAAGTCTATATGCATACTTTGATATAAAGCATATAAACAGGCCATAAGATCTTGAACATATTCAAAGCTGATCAAAACAGATGTGCCATCTGGACCTGACAAGCCTGTTCTAATATGCCAATGTGAATCAAAAAAATACAACATGTTATTGTGATACAGAAGAGCAGAACATATTGCACCGATCATTATCAAAATGCTATCAGATACAGTTAATGCTTCTATAAGTGCTTCTTGGAGTGTTAAAATATTTGTGGATGTATTATTCAATGCTGTGCCATAAACAATGTCTTTTTTGTTTATCTTATATTTCCCATAATTTGTGTCAACAACTTCAGGAATTTCGTCCAAATTCAGAAGCATGTGTGTATATCTTCCATTTCTTTTCAGATCTTTTACAGTAGTCATGTACACATTATCACCTAAACTCAGTACTGAATCAAGATCAACTTTTGTGGAATCTTGTAATTTGATGTTAATTGCCAAGAAAACTAATGAATTGCATGTACACTGATTACCTCTACTATCAGTGCTAAATCTCACATCATTCTGATGAAATGTAATATAAATGAAAATAAATGAAATGAAGTGCAATATAAACCGCCTTAATTATCTTGGCGTTTTTCTTATAGTC
>MJUU01006040.1:0-13367 GCA_002080025.1 Modiolus philippinarum | reverse complement strand
TTGTAAATTTTGTTGAAAACTAAGGAGTATCTCCCTCATGCAAAGCTCTGTCCTTAGCTGATTTTGGCTTGACATTTAGATCATATTGGTTAATTGTTCTCTATCAGTTTTTAAAAAAATATTTGAGTTTACGGTCTTCCAAACGTTTAGATTTCATCTGCACTGAAGAGACATAAGTTGTCGAAATGCGCATATGCAGAATTTAAATTCACAGTAACTTCGGTATTTAGTTATTTGTAACCACTGGGTCGATGCCACTGCTGGTGGACTGTTAGTCCCCGAGGGTATTCACCAGCCCAGTAGTCAGTACTTCGGTGCTGACCCGAAAGCCGATTCTATTTGGAACCTTACAATATCTAAATTCTTGTATATTTTGTTTAAAACTAAGGAGTATCTCCCTCATGCAAAGCTCTGTCCTTAGCTGATTTTGGCTTGACATTTAGTTCATATTGGTTAATTGTTCTCTATCAGTTTTTAAACATCTTTAAGTTTACGGTCTTCCAAACGTTTAACACCGAAGTACTGACTACTGGGCTGGTTAATACCCTTGGGGACTAACAGTCCACAAGCAGTGGCATCGACCCAGTGGTTACAAATAACTAAATACTAAATATTTTACTGTAACACTCATTCAAAGGAGATCTGGCTATTTCGTAATTAATTTGATGCCCATGACCTACATTTTATGGTTGTATAACTCTTTTAAATTTTGCATGTCAGTTTGCGATAAATTTATTGGGGGACATTCGTGCATTACAGACACATTTTTCTAGTTTATTAATATTTCAAAAATCATAAGAGATGGATCAACATATCCAGGGCTGCATTTCATTTAATTAAATCAAAACAACGGCAGTAGAATACCAAAAGAACAAGGGAATACACATGTACATCGGCAAACAAATACCGAAGCAAGAACGAGGAAGGGAAGTGATGATTACAAAAATCAAAGTCCATATAGACATGGCAAAAACGTGAACACACACAAAAAAAGAAAAAAAAACGAAGACAAAACAAGGATGCAAGACAGCCACAAGGCATGGAAATAAAAAGACGACATTCAAAACTAAGGAACTCATAGTGTGAACTCCCAAAAAAATAGGGAGTGACATCAGACGCTCCGGAAGGGTAAGCATGTCCTGTCCCGCTAACGACATCCGTCACACTATCAGTGAGGTATATATCATTTTGAAAGATCTGTTTGGTTAATGCCAATTTCTAACCCTTAGACAAAAAATCCATGGTACATGTTACTTTTCTAACCCTCAAAAAGTACTATGATAAAATTTTGAAAAGTTTTTGTAAATCTCTATGGTGATCAAATACTCACAAGGACAATTCGGTTACAAAACCATCACTAACGAAGACAAAACTAAAATTTTTACACTATGATATACAAGACAACACGAAATACTAAAGTACTGACAGTGTGAACTCCAATAAAAACCGGGAGTGACATCAGGTACTCCGGAGAGGTAAGCATGTCCTTCTCCGGAATACCTGATGTCACTATGCTAGCGCCAGCCGTCACACTATAAGTGAGTCAAGCCAGGGTTAAGTCAAAATCAGTTATGTCAAATTCATGAAGACATGAAATCTAGTTGAAAATGTCCGTTTTTATTTTGAACACAGACACGTCATATCTTTCAATAATGTCGTGGTGAAGGCCATAGAATGAAACGGATAAAAGTAACAAAGGCTTAACAAATCCCTGACTAAGCAGCTTTTGGGACAGCGTTTTTGCTCTATTCAAAGAATCCATGTATAAACCACATGCTCGACGGTAACGAATCAACTATGAAATGTACACTCCATATTCTAGAGAGGTAGGTAACTATATAGTTGCTTAGAAAGGGAAAGTTCACAATTGGGAAGTTAAAATCATCACGTTTGTCATAAAGCTTAGATTTTAAAAGTCCATCGTCGTCAGTGTATATTAAAAGAGCTAAGTACGAAGCTGAAGTAGGTGTATCAGTGGTCTCTTTAATTTCAAACTCGTCATATAAAAGTAATTTTAGAGTAGACAATTTAATATGAAGCCATTTTGTTATAATGTAATTTAGCTTACTTAAGCCAGGTCAGCAATACTTGTTCACTTGAGCCTCTAGTTATGTGTCATATAATTACTTTCAGGCTTTGGCAGTACCCACCCCTTTTTATTTGTAAAAGGACATGGTTGTACATTGCATAATTTCATATTGTGTATTGGTTTATTTGTTTTTAAATGTTTACTTATCCATTATATAATGTCAATACATTGTCTAGCGTTCTTACTGAAATATTGGAGTTTGTGAGATGATGTATTGTTCCCTATCATCTGTATGTGAATTGTATTCCTGTGTTGTACAGGAAATGCAAATCAGAATAGTGCTTAAACTTCGAGACAAGATTTGATATGGTTAGGTATTTCTAGTAATGGCCCTTTTGCCTACATTTGAGTCAGCATTCTAAGTACACAGAGTTGCATACCTAGGTGATCTACAGGTTTGAGAACCTATTAATTTATCTCTATCCTAATTGCAAGTTTGTTATGTCCCGAATTAGCTTTGTTCTGAATTAAAGTATGTTTCACTTCCTTTAGATAATGAAAATTCTCTTCAATCTGCTGACTTTAATATGGCATATTTCAGCACCGGATTTTGCATGGTTGTGTAGAGATATTATACACTTCTGGAGCCACTTTTAATTTGATTATATCGAGTACATGTTGAAAGAAAAAACGCTTTTTAAAAATGCTCCATCAGGCGGGGAAGTAGTTCACAAAAATTGTCTCCCCTGTAAATTTGTTTACCTGCCATCTCCTAAAATAAACATGATGTGTGATGAAACAGTCACGGTAAAAAAAAATCAAATTTCTAATATTTGTGGTATTTTTTTACATTTCACATACTATGTATCTTATGCTGCAACAATTGCTCTGAGGAACAGATATATGAAAAATATACAATTGTGGTTGATTAATTCATAAAACATTGTTTTAAAACCAACTCTATCTGACGGCCAGAACTGTTAGATAATAAAGAAAAAAAATCTAGCCACCCTCAAACGGTATGGGCGGAAACAAAATTTTGGAGTATTGTTAAATATATAATTATGCATCGTATAAACCATATAAAATTGATTTCTGCATTTGGACTTTTTCAGGATCCACTTTTTTCAAGTTTTTAAGTAGGGAGAAAATGGACTTTTCATTATATTTTTAGCTCGCGAGTGATTTGTACTCACTGTGAAATAAATATATGGGGCAATTAAAGGGGCATGTATTACTTTAAGTATTTTCACTTCGTTAAATTTCAAGATTTTCGGACACATGTTAATTAGTATTTTAGGTGTAATATAAGGTTGGTTACTATTTGGTATTCTTTTAGAGAGATTTGTTGACAGTTTCTTTTTTTATACAAAGTTGATTCCAGAAAGAAACCTCAGAAAGAATGCATAGGAGATAAAAATTCGATCGTGTTTGAAGTTTATTTCTGGAAAAACGCTCCAAAGGGCGGACATGGATTAACAGGGATATTGGCAATTCTCATACAAATTTTGGTGAAAATCTAAAGATGGCCTTTCGGGGGATCTACTTTGAAAGACAGACACCAACTTGATCTTTCATGCCAATTTGTGCATCGTATATGCATCGATACTTTCACCCGTGGCAATCTACATTGTTTCCATATAAATTCAAAATAAAGGAATGAAAAATATTAGTATTTTTTTCATTAGAAATAACTTTTATAATTATGCATCTATGGTAATGTAATGGATGTGACTGATTATGTCCCTTCCTTACTTTTCTGAAATAGTTTTACTTAAGACATATATAGATATGTTTTACAAACATTCTTGAGTAGCGGGTGGAGTATTCCACATCAAAAAGCAATCTGAATTAGATTGCAGCTCGCTTGAAAGCTAGTCTTTCAACCTCGAGCACTTTTGGCTTATACACGTTCTAAAAAAGCAGTCTGAATTATGCTGCCATTCGCTTGAAAGCCAGCCTTTCTACCTCGAGTTCTTTTGGCTTTACACATTTTGGCAGTATGATTTGGATACTTTCTAAAGTCTTAAAACACAACGCAAAATATTCTTTTGGCCAAGTTTAAAATGCTTTCTTTTCGTTTCAAAGTTGCTTTTCTATTTGGAATTCATCTTGATTCTTTTCGATGTTGAACTGTTGTACATTTGTAAATAAAGTATTCGAAATGTTTGAATCGTAATGTTCAGCCATATACTGATATCAGGTATCCTGCATACGAATCAGGGGCGAAGTATCTGCCACTACACTGCCCAGGAGGTCAAATCTGGTCGATCACTGACCCCCCTCCTGTTACAAAATGGTGCCGTGACCAGGAAACCTGTTCCCTCAGTATTGGTTTGAATTTTTGTTTGATCATTGTTATTTTGTGTTCTTGTTGTCATTATTCTTGATTAGGATGATAAGGTTTGAACAAAAACCTTGTACTTTTGATGGTGTTAGTTGCGATGTTGAAGACTATTTTGTCCAGTTTGAGACAGTTAGTCGATGGAACAATTGGTCTGTATCTGACATGGCTTGTCAGTTAGTTATTTGTTTACGCGGAGAAGCACAAACTGTTCTACGTTTTCTTACATCTTCTCAGATTGAAAGTTATGATTATTTGAAGAAGTTGCTTTTGCAAAGGTTTAATCCAAAGGAGGGGTTGGAATTCCACAAGTTTTAATTAACAAGTTGTAGTGTTATGTCTGGTGAGCCAATAAGTGAATTTGGACATCGCTTCAAGCTTTTGTGCCAACGTGCACATCCTGATCATTTTCATGATATTCAGTCCTACTTTGTTGACATATTTTTAAACAAGTTGGACAAGGATATGTCCAGATTTATTCACTTTAAACACCCAAAGAATTTGAATGGGGCTATTCAGTTGGCTATTGAGTATGAATCTTATGTATTGTCAGATTCTGAAGGTAGTGATTCAAAAGTTACAGTTGAAGATCACTGTATTATTATCTGTTTGACGTCAGGATTTGACAAGATTGTAAAAGTTTTCAAAAACTTAGTTTATAGTAGAAAAGGTAAACCAAAAAAAATGTTTTCTTTGTTCGGTAGTTGGACATATAAGAGCCAAATGTCCAAACAAGATAGCTAATAGTTGCGATACAGTTGTTACCAGTCTGCCTCTAGTTGGAGTTAAGGACAAAGTTGGTAAAAGTTATATGAAAAAGAATGTAAAAAAAAAAAAACATATCTTCGAAAGAGAATTTATTTCAAGGATGTTCAGCTTGTTCTTGTATTTATTTTGTAAATGAATTGTCAGATTCTTGTAAACCTGATTTTATTGAAGTTGGTTAGTTTCTATGAAATGTTTTTATCTGTTTTATCATTTGTATTTTGTTTCATGGTTCCATATAGTTTTTGACATGATTTGAGTTGAGAGGTTTTGTCATTTGAGCCTGAGTAGCATCTACTCTACTTCTCAATGACACTGTACTTTATTGTAGTTCACCTTGAAGTTTTGTTTGTTGATTTTTGACATTGAGTTTATGCTTTTGTCATAGTGTGTTTATTTTGATATTGGTATATTCAATGTACGTTGAAAAGTTTCTTTGATTGATTTGGTTTATTTATTGATGGGATATTTGCTCGTTGATTTGGACTTTTAACTTGTCTAAACAAGTATTTATGTTTAGTCTTGTTATGAGTGTCCTGTATTTTGATTTTAATTAGTCATGGCAGAAACCAATAGATGAATAGCCAGATGGTGTATGGAGAATTGCCAGTTGATAAGTAAGCAGCTACTGTATCAGAAGCACTTTCTTACTTGTCAAATTACAACGTTGGATTTAGAACCCGAAAACTTATCGTTTCATAAGTTTTCGTGAGATCTACAATGATGGACGATACCTTGTACAACTCGAACCAGATCATCAGTAGACTTGTTTAGATGAACAACATACTGGTACAACTCGAATCAGATCTTCAGTAGACTTGTTAAGATGAATTATAATTGGTACATCTTGAACCAGATCACCAGTAGACTTGTTTTATCAACCGTTTGGAGATTGAAGGATTAAAATCGAAATAGTCTAAGAAGACAATTTTTCTAAATGGATTCCGTACGTTTTCCGATAGTGATTTGGACAATACTGTGAACATTCGTCAGAAATGACAGGAAAATTCATTCACCGTAAATTGTATATTAATACAGTGTTTAGTTTGCACATCCATATTTTGAACTGTGTTTAACTCAAATGCAATTTCGTCGACATTTGCGTTTTAAGGAGGGAGGTTTGTAACTTATATGACTGATTATGTCCCTTGATGAAATTGGACTTTTAGTGTTTATGAATTTTAGAACATTCGTTTTATAATTTAAATCAATGGGACTTATCATAATTGACAGTAAATGTTTTTATTTCATATTTAATTTGTTTAATATTTGATTTTATTCATCTTTTATCTTTACTTTGAAAATTTAGACTTCTTTCCTTGCTTTTATGAAGTAGTTTTACTTAAGACATATATAGATATGTTTTACAATCATTCTTGAGTAGCGGGTGGAGTATTCTTATTCCACATCAAAAAGCAATCTGAATTAGATTGCAGCTCGCTTGGAAGCTAGTCTTTCAACCTCGAGCACCTTTGGCTCATACATGTTCTGAAAAACAGTCTGAATTAGGCTGCCACTCGCTTGAAAGTCAGCCTTTCAACCTCGAGTTCTTTTGACTTTACACATTTTGGCAGTATGATTTGGATACTTTCTAAAGTCTTAAAACACAATGCAAAATATTCTTTTGGCCAAGTTTAAAATGCTTTCTTTTCGTTTCAAAGTTGCTTTTCTATTTGGAATTCATCTTGATTCTTGTCGATGTTGAACTGTTGTACATTTGTAAATAAAGTATTCGAAATGTTTGAATCGTTATGTTCAGCCATATACTGATATCAGGTATCCTGTATACGAATCAGGGGCGAAGTATCTGCCACTACACTGCCCACGAGGTCAAATCTGGTCGATCACTGACCCCCTCCTGTTACAAAATGGTGCCGTGACCAGGATACCTGTTCCCTCAGTATTGGTTTGAATTTTTGTTTGATCATTGTTATTTTGTGTTCTTGTTGTCATTATTATTGATTAGGATGATTAGGTTTGAACAAAAACCTTGTACTTTTGATGGTGTTAGTTGCGATGTTGAAGAAGTCCAGTTTGAGGCAGTTAGTCGATGGAACAATTGGTCTGTATCTGACATGGCTTGTCAGTTAGTTATTTGTTTACGCGGTGAAGCACAAACTGTTCTACGTTTTCTTACATCTTCTCAGATTGAAAGTTATGATTATTTGAAGAAGTTGCTTTTGCAAAGGTTTAATCCAAAGGAGAGGTTGGCAATCCACAAGTTTGAATTAACAAGTTGTAGTGTTATGTCTGGTGAGCCAATAAGTGAATTTGGACATCGTTTCAAGCTTTTGTGCCAACGTGCACATCCTGATCATTTTCATGATATTCAGTCCTACTTTGTTGACATATTTTTAAACAAGTTGGACAAGGATATGTCCAGATTTATTCACTTTAAACACCCAAAGAGTTTGGATGGGGCTATTCAGTTGGCTATTGAGTATGAATCTTATGTATTGTCAGATTCTGAAGGTAGTGATTCAAAAGTTACAGTTGAAGATCACTGTATTATTATCTGTTTGACGTCAGGATCTGACAAGATTGTAAAAGTTTTCAAAAACTTAGTTTATAGTTGAAAAGGTAAACCAAAAAAAATGTTTTCTTTGTTCGGAAGTTGGACATATAAGAGCCAAATGTCCAAACAAGATAGCTAATAGTTGCGATACAGTTGTTACCAGTCTGCCTCTAGTTGGAGTTCAGGACAAAGTTGGTAAAAGTTATATGAAAAAGAAAGTAAAAAAATATCTTCGAAAGAGAATTAATTTCAAGGATGTTCAGCTTGTTCTTGTATTTATTTTGTAAATGAATTGTCAGAGTCTTGTAAACCTGATTTTATTGAAGTTGGTTAGTTTCTATGAAATGTTTTTATCGTTTTATCATTTGTATTTTGTTCCATGGTTCCATATAGTTTTTGACATGATTTGAGTTGAGAGGTTTTGTCATTTGAGCCTGAGTAGCATCTACTCTACTTCTCAATGACACTGTACTTTATTGTAGTTCTCTTTGAAGTTTTGTTTGTTTATTTTTGACATTGAGTTTATGCTTTTCTCATAGTGTGTTTATTTTGATATTGGTATATTCAATGTATGTTGAAAAGTTTCTTTGATTGATTTGGTTTATTTATTGATGGGATATTTGCTCGTTGATTTGGACTTTTAACTTGTCTAAACAAGTATTTATGTTTAGTCTTGTTATGAGTGTCCTGTATTTTGAGTTTGATTAGTCATGGCAGAAACCAATTGATGGACAGCCAGATGGTGAATGGAGAATTGCCAGTTGATAAGTAAGCAGCTACTGTATCAGAAGCACTTTCTTACTTGTCAAATTACAACGTTGGATTTAGAACCAGAAAACTTAACGTTTCATAAGTTTTCGTGAGATCTACAATGGTGGACGATACCTGGTACAACTCGAACCAGATCATCAGTAGACTTGCTTAGATGAACAACATACTGGTACAACTCGAATCAGATCTTCAGTAGACTTGTTTAGATGAATTATAATTGGTACAACTTGAACCAGATCATCAGTAGACTTGTTTTATCAACCGTTTGGAGATTGAAGGATTAAAATCGAAATCGTCTAAGAAGACAATTTTTCTAAATGGATTCCGTACGTTTTCCGATAGTGATTTGGACAATACTGTGAACATTCATCAGAAATTACAGGAAAATTCATTCACCGTAAATTGTATATTTATACAGTGTTTAGTTTGCACATCCATATTTTGAAATGTGTTTAACTCAAATGCAGCTTCGTTGACATTTGCGTTTTAAAGAGGGAGGATTGTAATGGATGTAACTGATTATGTCCCTTGATGAAATTGGACTTTTAGTGTTTATGAATTTTAGAACATTCGTTTTGTAATTTAAATCAATGGGACTAATTATAATTGACAGTTAATGTGTTTATTTCATATTTATTTTGTTTAATATTTGATTATATTCATCTTTTGTCTTTAGTTTGAAAATTTAGACTTCTTTCCTTACTTTTCTGAAGTAGTTTTATTTAAGACATATATAGATATGTTTTACAACCATTCTTGAGTAGCGGGTGGAGTATTCTTATTCCACATCAAAAAGCAATCTGAATTAGATTGCAGCTCGCTTGGAAGCTAGTCTTTCAACCTCGAGCATTTTTGGCTTATACACGTTCTAAAAAAGCAATCTGAATTAGGCTGCCACTCGCTTGAAAGCCAGCCTTTCAACCTCGAGTTCTTTTGACTTTACACATTTTGGCAGTATGATTTGGAAACTTTCTAAAGTCTTAAAGCACAACGCGAAATATTCTTTTGGCCAAGTTTAAAATGCTTTCTTTTCGTTTAAAAGTTGCTTTTCTATTTGGAATTCATCTTGATTCTTGTCGATGTTGAACTGTTGTGCATTTGTTAATAAAGTATTCGAAATGTTTGAATCGTTATTTTCAGCCATATACTGATATCAGGTATCCTGCATACGAATCAGGGGCGAAGTATCTGCCACTACACTGCTCAGGAGGTCAAATCTGGTCGATCACTGACCCCCTCCTGTTACAGTAAACAATCCAAAAAGTAACATTTCTACCTGATTTAAACGAGAGCTCAATTTCTATTGTTCTATTTTAACCACTTCCCCGCCTGCCATGCTCTTAAATGGATGATATTTTCGACTAGACTGGACCATTCTGAATTAGGTATAGGCAGGTTTATCTTTAAGTCAGATAATAAACAAGTCTCACTTAGACTTTTACCATGCGCTTGGACCCGCTTTTGATTCAAGAACAAACATATCCGTAAATGATATAATTCAACGAAATACTTAAACATGTAAATAAAATATGTATCCATTAAACGCAAAAGAAATATTTGAAATTAATTGTTAATGTACTTCTAATTTCTATTCGGTGTTTACAAACAAAGAGAACAATTGTTAACCCCGAACGATTACACCTTGCTATTATTAGGTAGGTCAACTCGGGTCATCTAATTCATCAAGTTACTTGGTCACCCTTAAACACTTAAAAATTTTCACCTGTTTGAAAAAAAAATTGTACAAATGCACATGACTGCAGACTTTTGTGTATGTCGTAAACGGCGAATTCAACGTTTTTCAGTTATGTATGATAATTCTTGATATACATACCAAATATGATAAAGATTAGTGTAAAAATAAAGCTGAAATCGTGAGATTTCCATTATCTAAAAGAAGTGAAACCGACTTTACACATTTAATTTTCATCAGTCATATTGAAACTTACAGAAAAACAAAACGTCGAGATCGAAACACATAAAAATCCAGAATAAAATTGCATTTAAAGTAGCGTAAATTTTATGCAAGTGTGCTTCTATCACAGAAGTAAAGGCAACGTTATTTTGTCGTAGGTACTAAGAGGCACTCGCAAAGAGCTCTCTTCGTGCATATTTGTATACATTTTGACCACTTTGACCTTGCCCTGCGGAGAATGTTTACAAAAACTTCTCCATTGCACTTACACGGCTTCGTGCTTATTGCCTTCAAGTGAGTAGATATATTTAAATTGAAATCTCAAATATTTTCTTTGTCACTGATTTATAAATATAAGCCTTTTCGAACACTCATTGGTCCCGACGTCGGTTTCGGCATTTAGATACATTAAAACAGTTCCTGTTATGTAGCCAACATCTGATCTTTTCACACCTCTCCTGAACACAATTCATAACACCGTTCACATTTTGGAATACAGACTAACATTACTACATTTACATCATTGCATGCGTCATGGAAAAATTTAAGTTATGTCTTGTTAAACAATTCGTGTTGTCGAACCGTATACGAGTGATGATATCCGGCAGCAAAGGATGTTCGTACCTCTAGTTGACGGGAGAGTTCCAATCCAGGAAAAAAAACCTTATGGAAAGGGCTACAGCTTTTTGTCATATTGATTTCACCATAAAGCCAAGTGGATGTTATCTAAACAAATAAACAAAGTATTTTATACATAAAAAGGATAAAGATATAAGGGAAGAGTAAAGGACAAAAAAAAAGGATAAAAATTAGGGTCAGCAAATATTTTAACTTTTGCACTTTTAATCAATGGCGAAGCAAAATAACGAAAAAAAAAGAACTCCACAAAAGTCTGAAAGAAATCCTGCTTCTTTACTATGAGAGTAAGAACAGGACTCCTTGTGGAGTCGTCCTGCAAAAGCGAACTATTTTGCAAGTGCATAACCTCATTACTTTACTTTGGCAAACCGTATTACAAATTAAAATGTTTCTGGTTGTAATAAATGACCAAAACATTAAAGGAAAACAATTAAGTTACATGTAAATAACAAATACCGAAGTTACTGTGAATTTACTTTCTGCATATGGCAATTTCGACAACTAATGTCTCATCAGTGCAGATGAAATCAAAACATTGGAAATCCAGAAATCGAAAGGTGTTCAAAGGCTTATGGAGAACAAATATTCAAAAGTATCTAAAAGAAAGCCAAACTCAGCTAAGGATATAGCTTTGCATGAGGGAGATCTTTTTAATTGCACGATAGTGAGTTGTTGTACATAATTGTTCACAAACCGAAATCATTCCAATTATCATATAAAAGGTGGTCACATGATACCAATGGTTTTATTGCTGCGGTCAAGGGAGTGGCAAAACTTTCAGTTTACCGAAATTAAGATTTACACCCCAAGCTGTCTACCTTCCATCGACTTAAGACAACACTGTATACATTTGTCAGGTTTTCACTTCTGATATATCTACAATGTAGACATTTCACATCGATGAATCTAACACTTTGTGTAAGCTTGGGGTGTTAATCTTGACTTCATTACAATAAAAGTTTTGCCACTTCCTTGACCGCAGCAATATTCAATATTTAACCTTGCTTCTGAAATAAGGACCTTTAGTGCTAGGGTATTCATATATAGTATGTGTCCTGCATATGATAAGAGCTGCTTTCTGGTCTGGGTGTACTATATTTGTAGACATTTTGACCTTGACCTTGCGCTAAGGGCAATGTTAAAAAACGTTACACTTTCTTCTAGAAGCTTATCATTATAATACGCTAGGGTGTTCATATCTGGTATGAGACTTGCAAATAACGAGAGCTTTCTAAGGGTACCATACTTGAAGACATTTTGAACTTGACTTTACCATGAGGACAATTTCTGAGGAAAAAAAACTTTAACATTGCTTCTAGTAGATAGTCATTTAGTGCTAGGGTATGATTTTTCTTATGACAAGAGCCTTATGCAGGTACCATATTTTTAGACATTTCATCCTTTATCTTGGCATTTGTGATAAATTACTAAATACCGAAGTTATTGTAAATTTAGTTTCTGCATATGCGCATTTCGACAACTTATGTCTCTTCAGTGCAGATAAAATCTAAAATGATAAGGTATTAATTTCAGATTCATTTTGCATCGGGATATACTAACTTCTGACAACTTTTGGTTTATTTCAGTACACTCTGAAAAAAAAATAAGAAAAAACGTTATGATCCAAATCATCTACATTTATTCAAAAATATATACATATACAGTAACTTCGGAAATTATTGCATTTATTCATTTATTTTTTTATACATCCATGTCTATTGCAAGATTAATGACAGCAATGACATTTTGGTATTCATATAAAATAGCAGTAATTTCCGAATTTTCTTAACATGTGAAGGATAATCAATTTCATGCATTTATTTCAGAATTTGAAACATGCATGCAACTGGCCCCTATAATGATTACTGTTTAGGGTAATATGTGAAACGTTTTAAGAAAATTTCGTAATAAACGTAAAACAATGTAAGAGATTGTTTCTCTTGATCTTATTCAATTCATTTGATTCCAAAAATGTGCTGCCATCTTGTTGCTACCAGCGTTGCTATGCATCATTGCGCTATGCATTAAAAATGATCTCAAAGAAATGTTTTGAACAAAATGTCGTATTAAGCATGAAAAATAATAATAACATTAAAATGAGAACACAAATTAATTGACATTCCGAAACTTGACATAATCCATTTACGTCACTGACTATCAATGTAACGACATTCAGAAACTTGACATGATCCATTTACGTCACTGACTTATCAATGTAACGACTGAGAACCATTTTAGTCAACGTTTTTGTTATTCTTTTTTCTTTGGTTTTGATTTGTTTTGGAAATGTGAAATTTAAACAAAAAATGAGGAAATGTTCGAACTTGTTGCAAATATTGATACATAGTTTTACCCCCAGGGGTTTCATCATTTCAGTTTTATTGTAGTA
>MJUU01006038.1:50063-66183 GCA_002080025.1 Modiolus philippinarum | reverse complement strand
ACGAAAGTTGTGACGGACGGAATTATGGAATGACGGAATGAAGGAATGAAGGAATTACGGAATGACGGACACAGGTAAAACAGTATACCCCCTCCTCCTCCGGAGCGGGGGTATAATAATGAATCACCCAAAAATCTGCATCAAATAATGACAATCAAAGAAATTTACAACAGTTACTGAATAAAAGACTCGGAACTGAAATTGACATAACAGTAACCTACCAATGAGTGTCTTCTTGTTATGAAATCTTATCTATGTTGCCTATCATGCTCTACATTTAATAAATATAAAATTCTTAATTTTTAACTTTAATAAAATTATAAATATGAGTTTTATTCCTTTTCTTTTTATTATTTTTTAGCTTCAAATATAACATAACTAAGCAATCTTATAAATGAGAAACGCAACCAGCTAACACTTATACCCGCTTCCATTTTAAAATATCCATATTTTTATAATTTTCTATCAGATTATTTGCATTAATTCATAAGCTTACAAGCAACTTGCATTAATAAAATAACAAATATAGATTTCTCAATTTATGTGTTTTTTGTATGTAGTTTTCTGACATATTTTATTTCCAGTGTGTAACCCGATATTGCCCTCCAAGAGCTGCTTCAAATGTTCAAAACGCTTGTTAAATATTTAGAATCAAAATAGATTATTGCAATTGGGCTCTTTGCCAATTTGAACCTTATATTTGTCTTCATTTTATACCTCGCTATCGCTCAGTATAAAATATTATAGGATTTATTGGAGAATAAACTGGATCAATTCACTCACAAACAAATAAAAGTCCGAAGGCTTTTTATGATATGTTTGTGAGTGACTTGGTCCCGTTTATACTTCTATAAATTCCTTTTAAATGGCATTTAATACTTACAATTCTTTTAATCTTTTAAAAAGTAATTGAATTCTTGTCAATATAGTGTTTGTTCCATTTGATTGTTTTAATAGGTGAACTAAATTGTAGTTCAGTCAATGTCGTCTATCGAAAAATACATGACTTCAGAAATTGGTACCGGAAGTCAATGTAGCCAATCATGTCAGAGTATTTCCTAATATGCAAATTATATAAGAATTATTGACAAATATATGGTCTGCCTATGTTCTTATTTGCATAGAGCATGCTAGCAATATTCTATTTCTTATGCATAATTTTACTTGTCTAGACAAATTGACATGATATGCAACAGAACTAAATATAAAACGTATTGATACTTGACAAATACCTTTGCTCTGTGTTGAAAGTTCAGGTATCTATTCATGCTGATATAACAGTGACCATTTTGATAATATAATTCTCAGGACTATACATACAACTTATGTATTACTGTAAGGCTTTCTTTTTCACATATTTTTATATTTTCTACACAAAACATTTTACAGTTATGCTGCATGTCATCACCCATTGTTAATATTGCATCGTTAAGTAAGTACACTCAACATACCCCAGTAATGAGACACATCGGTCGGTTATCTCCCTGTACCAAGTTAGTTATATATGGTCAAAGTGGAGGTTATTGATATGCTAATCAAAATTATCTCCACTTTGACCAATAACTTGGTACAAAGAGATTTCTCATTTCCTTATGACTTCTGTTGTTATAAATATTATTCAGATAAGCAGATTTATCTGTCTTTACAAGTTCTTCCCAAGGTAGATAACTCCATTTTTACTCTAAATAAATTTTTATTTTTCACATTCCTTTTCAGTTTAAAGTCCTGTCTTGTTGTAAGATTTTTCTGATGTAAGCAAACTATTATAGGTTCCTGTAATAATATATATATATATATGTAAACTGTAGATATAAATAGAAGTATATAATAAAGAAAAAAACTGACCAACAACCACAATATGAAGCTTTAGGTTAAAGGGGACATAATTGGTGTTTTGCAAATGAAACAAAAAATCCTAAAGGCTTTGACAGTAACCAAGGAAGCCACATCGCCATGATGATGGCAAAACAGCTCAAAAAGCCAAGCACTAACTAATGACAATAACATTGAAGTTTTTTCTCTACCTGGGGATTTTTTTTCATAGGGGGAAATTTGCTCCCTTCCTAGACCTCGGAGTTCACTTGCATCTGAGAAATCTTCACTACAAGGTGTTGGACTAGTGGTTCCTATAGAACTCTCCTCATCACCTCGTATCAAAACACCTGACAACAAAAGTGTCAAATTAAATCTACCATCCTCACATATTTGGTTAATTAAGAAATATTCTTGTTTAATTTTTTGTCATTTTGTAATTTTTTATCATCATAAATTTCATATATATATGTTATATCTTTCATAATTACCAATGATATTGTTTTGTTATTTTATTTAAATCTGTTTTTTAAACCCATGTCTAAATTTGTTAGAATATGTTTAACCTTACAGAATGCATATTTTTGTTAAAAAAATCAGCAAAAATCAAAATTCAAGTATCATGCACATCTTCAATGTATGCACAATCAATCTGCAAAATAAAAACTTCCTATCTTATAAACTGTAGCAGGAGTTTTCCGCACAAATGATGTACCATATATGCAATATAATGCATTAAAATGACTAAGTTCAACAATGTGTACTTTCCTGAAAAATTATCCAAAATCAAAATCCAAGTACCCTGCACATCTTTAATATGTGCACAATCAACCTGCAAAATCTTAAAAAACTGTAGGAGTTATAGTAAATTCATTACTGGGTTTCATGTTGTCACACTGCCTGTGTTCCTGGGGCAGTATATAGAGATCATGGTGTCCATTCATCTGTCTGCCATAGAGAACTTACTTTGTGGTGACAACTCCTCCTAGACCACTTGATGATTTTCATTGAAACTTCCACAGAATGTTTAGTACACATTGCTGTCTATTTGATAATTTGATTTTTTATTTTTTTAATTTCTAGAATCAAAGGGGAGCAGGGTATATATTAGTGGGCTTTGCTCACAGTCTTTCTAGTTTTTATAAGGAGTCCATTAGTCACAAGAATATATCCATACCAGTACCTTCAAAGTGTGAAAGGCTATGATGATATACATGAACATAATTCATAGCAAATGAAGCTATACAATGGTTAAGTACCTGTAACATGTGAAACAATCTGATGAAACAGGTGAAAATCTCCAGCAGTTTGTAACAGGTATGCTGTATTGTTCACGGGACTCAAGGAGGACCCAGTATTGTAACAGGACTCCAGGAGGACCTAGTATTGTTCATTGGACTCAATGAGGTCCAAGTATTGTTCACAAGACTCCAAGAGGACCTAGTATTGTTCAAAGGACTCCAGGAGTACCCAGTACTGTTCACGGGACTCCAGGTGGACCCAGTATTGTTCACAGGACACCAGGAGGACCCAGTATTGTTCACAGAACTTCAAGAGAACCCAGTACTGCTCACAGGACTCCAGGAGGACACAGTATTGTTCATAGGACTCCAGGAGGACCCAATATTGTTCACAGGACTCTAGGAGGACCCAATATTGTTCACAGTACTCTAGGAGGACCAGGTAATGTTCACAGGACTCCAGGAGGACCCAGTATTGTTTACAAGACTCCAGGAGGACCAGGTATCTTATTTAACTTTTATGTTGAAGAGATCAGTTGTTAGTGCTTCACCAGCAAAATATTTAATCATTTTTAATATGAAATATTTAATGTCCATGTTTCAGATCAAGACATACCAGAGACAAGATATTGTCTTCCCATTCCCAAATGTTTCAATATATATCATTGTTTTACACCTACTTTGTCTTTTTGCCCTTTGGATTTTGCTCCTGTCAATTCTTTTGGTGCTTTTGTTATAACTTCATTCCAAATGGTACCATCTTGGATAAAGTGGAAACCAGATAAGAAATATTTTTAACAGGACCATTTTGCCAATTTGGTTCCAAGGAGAAACATTTGTCGGTATCTCCCTATACCAAGTCAGTTATATATGGTCAAAGTTTAAATAATTTAATTTCAATATCAAAAGAGGCTATTAATATACTTGTTTAAATAATCACCACTTTGAAACATATATAACTAACTTGGTACAGGGAGATAACCAACAAATGTTTCTCATTCGTTCAAAAGTTCCAGACTAGAAGATCCCCTATAGGGTCAAATGTTCCCTGCTGGCTACCATCTTGTATCACATGCACAACTGCACAACTGCAAAACAACTTAATTAGCAGAAGATCATCCAAGGACTATTGTGGGCAAGTTTCAATTGGCTCAGTAGTTTCAAAGGAAACGATACCCGAAACACCAGACAACCTAAGGACTATTGTGGTCAAACTTTGCTCAAATTGGCTTCACAGTTTCAGAGGAGAAGACCCTAGAATGTGTCTAACCATAGGGTCAAATGTTAAACTATGTTCCCTGTTGGTGGCCATCTTGGATAAAGTGCAAACCTGAAAAACAATCTTTTGAAAGGGGACCTTCTAAGAGCTATTTTGGCCAAGTTTTGTTCCAAATTGCACAGCAGTTTTAGAGGAGTTCCATAAATGTGTTTTCCGATAGGATCAAAGAATGGACAGAAATGGTTTTTGGTTAAGAGATGATCTTTGAAGAAGGTTAAAACAGACAGACTGACGGACAATGGATGCCAAACGATTGCAAAAGCTCACCCTGGCTATAGCCAAGTGAGCTATAAAGTAGTCAACATTGGTCAAATTTGTTATTTTTTAACAAAATGTCAATGTTTCCTGTCTTCTACACTTAAATTCTCAGTAAGCATAGATTAATATTTGTCTACTGTAAATCAATTCCTACAGAACATTTCAATACAGTGGAAAACCAGCCTCTGCCAAGACAGAAGAAATCGGCTGGTATTAAGAGGTTCCAGTTTTCATAGGTTCAAGATACCAGAAGTGCAACATACGATCTCTAACTTGAATTTTGGCTGCGAGTTAATTATTTCAGTATGTTTTCTTGCATTTTTGTAAAATTCAATCAAGACTGGCGTAATCTGTTAAAATACACTGATCTATCAATGTAGATAGCAAAAGATATGTGACATGTTGAATAAATGTGGCCGATTTTATTTTCTGCAAAAGATGTAGTCCAATTTTCAGAGTTTAACTTTACAAGAAAATATACTTTTGGGACTGATCTATATGGCCGTAATTTGAAATTCGGAGGGTCAAATTTTCAAAAGAAATTTTAACTTATTTATATAGGTAAAAATTTGGGACTAAAACCTTACGGTTATTAGAGAAATATGATTTTCAGAGGGGCAAGTTTTAGGGAGTTCCATTGTACAAAAAATTCCACATATTATAAAAAAAAAATCATTTTCTGGCCAAATAAGGCCCTTGTCACACCTACTCCTTTTAAAAATAGTTTATGATACAAGAATATACTGATGGATGAAATAAGTTTACATTTTGAACAATAGTAACTAAGTGTAATAAGACAGTTGTACACACTGTACCTGGTAATACATGTACTCCAATACTGTCATCTATATCAAACTCTGAAACATCACTGTCACTCTGACCTCGAGAACTGGTGGGCGGGGAGAGATGACGGTGCCTTAAATCATATGGATCTTGACTTGACTTCTGTAAAATATTAGTAACAATAACAACAGACCACTTATATTAGGTCCTAATATTGACCCGACCACTTCTACACATCTTCATATCAACCCAAAACTTTAATAGGTCACAATACTGACCCAACCACTTATATAGGCCCTAAAATTGACCTGACCACTTACCAGGTATACAGGTCTTGATATTACATATTAAGGTACAGGGTCCTATTGATTTCATTGGCTGAAACGGTCATGTGATTTAAAGAATATTCTGTGTATTTTCAGCTTTGTTTCTACTTATAGGTATATTGACGCTATGTTTCTATTTTTAAGTATACATGTATTGACGTTATGATTCTATTTATACATATTGACACTACAGTACTTAATTTAGAACCAGTTGGACATTCCAATTTATTCTTTTTCACCAAGAAAGCTCTTGTAAAAATATTATTGAATATGCAAATACGCTTGTCACATACTAATGATTAAGGGGCCTTCGTTATATAAAGACATGTTTTGCAGAAAAACCACAAAAATTAGTAATGAAAGGCTATGCCGAGCGCAGCAATACAACCGCAGCATGTCCATCACTGAAATTTAAACAAGCGTAAGTTTAAGTGAATGTGGACACAGTTAAGAGCTTGACACAGTACCTAGATGGACACAATAAGGAGTTAAAATCTTTAAGATCTTTTAAAATATTTTTTTCTCTTTAAAGCAAGTAGGTGTATCCTGAATATCAGTTTTCCAAGTTGTTCAAGCAATTCTATAGCTTTAAGCAATAAATGAATTGTCAACCTGTAAAGCTTTTCCAGCAATCTTCTACCATTTATTCCGATTAGTGTTTATAATTTGGTAAGGAGATACTAGAATCAACAACAGTATTGGTCTGAGTAAAACTTACTGTCCTTGGTGATGACTGTGGTAATGGAATACTGGAATTATCATGCTGACTTAAATGATACCAGTATGGATCATCTATCATGTTAGCAGTGTTCAAGTCTATCAGTACCTGGAATAAAAACCAAATGATACTAGTATGGATCATTTATCATGTTAGCAGTGTTCAAGTCTATCAGTGCCTGGAACAATAAACTGTTGACACAGAATATGTCTCGCCTTTCCCATGCATCGCATGAATCTGCACATTGATCTTCAGCAACAGCCATGATACCAAATGTATCAGTGATCACGACTGATCACAATCATGATAATGCAACTGCATACCAAAGATCAATGAGCTACTATGAGTGGTTGATGTTGATAAACAGTGCAAAATTTCAAAGTCAATGAAGCATGACTGCGGGGGCATAGACATAAAAGGCCACTGAAACCGATTTGTACTGATGCTAATGCAACTGCATACCAAATATAAATGGGCAACTATGAGTGGTTGATGCTAAACAGACCAAAGAAAAAACTTATACATTGATAAACAGTGCAAAATTTCAAAGTCAGTGGAGCATGACTGCGGTGGCATAGACATAAAAGGCCACTGAAACTGATCTGAAGTGATACTAATGCAACTGCATACCAAATATCAATGGGCAACTGTGAGTGTTTGATGCTAACAGACACAAGAAAAAACTTAAACATTGATAAAAAGTGCAAAATTTCGAAGTCAGAGGAGCATGACTGCGGGGGTATAGACATAAAACGCCACTGAAACTGAGCTGTACTGATGCTAATATAACTGCATACCAAATACCAATGGGCAACTATGAGTGGTTGATGCTAAACAGACACAAGAAAAACTTAAACATCTGAAAAAAAAACAATTCAAAATTTTTTACACCAACTATATGGTTCAACACCCCATTTCAGTTGCCCAGATGCACATAAAAATCTTTGTCACTACTTAGCATTTCTTTAACAATTTAAGCCATATTATGGCAAGCGCTCGATTGACCCGACCAAGGCTTAATTCAGTAAAAAGCCACATATTATCTGCTTTTGGAAATAATCTGCATTGGTTTTTTCGACCTTTCCAGGGAAAAAACATTTTGCATGTACATCACGCCGACTGTAAAGTATAAGTAGAGATCGGTGTAACTGCATTTTATTTTGTTTGGGATAAACAAATCGGTATTTCATAGTTTATCAACTGCAATAGTCTTTATTTACTTTATCGGAAGCCTTTTCAGATTTATGCAATGATAAAAAGGCTGAAACAAGACAAAATTAAAACAAAAAATAACACGGTTTCATCAATCGGAAGTTCAGATGCGGTGAAAAAAAAATTGGAATGGGTTCCGTGTGGACTGTTATATCCGTGTTAATTTTACTTTTTCTTTGATATTTCTGGGTCTTATATTCCTTAAAAAATGTGGGATAAAATAGTGGGTAATTTTAGCATAAATTTTTACATTTTTAGGACACTAAATATTGTCGGAAGTAATCTAAAATTAATAGTTCATTTTCAATACTTTACCGATCACATGGTTTGTTAACAGTAATGGCGGTTAATGAGATATTCGCGTTGGTGACATGAAATAGCATTTTTGGGAGGAAGAGCCCTTTCTTTTTATAACTATAAGGATTTATTTCAATTCAAAACAACATATTTCATAAGATTCATAATGTTAAGAAAGGTCTGCTTGGTTTGAACTGGGACTAATGATTGATCTTAGCGGATCGTAACAATTTTCCATTGGGATTTTTTATTTTGGTCAGATTTTGTTTGGTTCCGCTGGCGAAAATTGGGGCCGCTTAGTGGCCCTAAATAGTAAAGTAAAATCATCCCTGCAACTAAAAAACAAACTAGAGCTGTCCCCGAATGGCAGACAGTTATATCCCAGCTAATTGAACCCTGAATCAATATGGCAAGAGTAAATTTAAGTGCGTGTGGACACAATACAGTTGTTGACACAGTACAAATGTGGACACAATACAAGTATGGACACAATGATATACATCTTTTTTTCAGAGGATATACAAAGATAAATTATCTCCCCTTCAAAATTTCTGGTAGCAAAAATATGACTTCATGCACATCTTCGGGTCGTGTACTACAACTGTGTAACATTTCATCAAAATCAAAGCAGCTGTTTAGGAGAACATGTGCTGACAAGGTTCCCAAAGTCTCCCTTTTCCAGAAAATATTCAAAAGATGAATTATATCCCCTTCCAAATTTCAGACAGCAATCATATTACTTCATGCAAATCTTCAGGTGGTGTACTAAAACTGTGTGTAACATTTCATAAAAATCCAAGCAGCCGTTAAGGAGAACATATGCTGACAAGGTTCGTCCCCTACCTCATTTCCAGAAAATACTCAAAGACAAATTATCTCCCCTTCAAAATTTCAGGGAGCAACCATATTACTTCATGCACATCTTCAGGTCTTGTACTACAACTGTGTAACAGTTCATCAAGATCCAGGCAGTTGTTTAGGAGAACATGCGCTGACAAGGTACATGAACAGACGAACAGACAGATGGACCGACAGGGTTATTCCTATATACCCCCAATTTTGTTTGCAGGGGGTATAATGATACTACCAGTAAGAATCATCTATCATGTTAGTAGTGTTCAAGTCTATCAGTACCTGGAATAAAAACCAAATGATACAAGTATGAATCATCTATAAAGTTAGCAGTGTTCAAGTCTATCAGTGCCTGGAATAAAAACCAAATCATACCAGTATGGATCATCTTTCATGATAGCAGTGTTCAAGAAATAAAACCTATACTTAAGGGTCAAGAAAAAGAAATAAAATAACAAGGTAATTTTGTCCATCTTTCAAAATGACTTAAGAATGTCTTGTCACTATTGTATTTGTTGATACAGATTATAAAGTTTGACTCAATTCAAATCCAGAACTTTGAACAAATTAAAAGTGGATTGCACCCTTATAATTTATCAGGGGCTGTGCTGAGAGCAGCATGATACCACATGGACCCATGAAATTTGAACAAGCATAGTTTAAAGTGAATGTGACATAGTAATTAGATGGACACAGTAAGGAGCTTGACACAAGTAATAAGCTGGACACAAACTAAGGAACAAAGAAATAAGCACTTTTGATCCCTTAGAGCTTAGAAACAGTAAGAGCTGTGCAAAATCTGTTAACTCAAAACTGAGAGCTTATATCAAGTGGAAATCCAATTGAAATCCCATGAAAAATAAAATTCAACATATTTTGAAACATTGCAATTTTGGCCCCTTAGTTGACTCCTTATAGCTCAGATTAGTAGGAGCTACATCACATCCGCTGACATACTAACTAGAGCTAACAACTCTAAAAGAATCCAAGGAAAAAAATCCCACACAAAATCAAATGAAAAACAATTAAGGTAATCTGTACATTTGCAATTTTGACCCCCTTTTGGCCCTTCATAGCTCAGAAAGGAAACCAGTAGTAAAAAATACAATGATTAAACACCGAGTTAATTTTTCATAAGAAATCCCATGAAAAAACTGCATTAAAGTCAGACTAAAAATGAAAATTATTAATTTTTGAGATTCACCCCCTTTTTGGCCCAATATATCTCATGAACGATACATGCGACGTGAATCTATTGATAAAATATAGATTGGAAATTTCATCAGAAATATAATAAATAATAAATAATACCCAAAAGCAACCCAGTCTTACTTTTGTGCCAAGGAAGAACTGTGTCAAAAATTTCACAATGACTGGTCAGCCATAACTTGAGTGCACGAGGGGATACAAAGTGTTTACAGACACCGTTGACAAAGCCGATGATGCTGATAATGAAGCTGTAGCCAGTACCATACCAATATATGACCTCAAAAGTTACGTCACCATCATCAATGTTGTTAACATCTTGAGATAAACCACAAAAATTAACAAAATTTAAGTGTTTTGTTACCTACAGTCTGTTAATGATTTGTTTAGTTACGACAACTCTATTATGAACATTTGAATGTTTTTCAAACTTTTCAAAGCATTCATAACATCCTATGAATTTGTGCTCATTTGAAGCAATCTTTGGATAAATAAGCTAAACTTTACAGTGCTCCAGGTTTTCTGCCAATGTCAACCATCTTCAAAGCTGAATTCATCTACATTTCAAAACTTTTGTAGGTTAATCTTAACCAAAAATGTGCATTTCATATGAATATTCACTAAATTTTCTATGAACACAAAAAATTAAGAATTAAATACTTCTGACAAGTTTTTTGTGCTCCATGCCTTAATGTGAAATCAAAATTCATGAATAATTTGGAACATGCAAGAAATGAATATATATAAAACACCATTTTTATTTATCCTTGTCTTGGAACTATACAGACAATCTTCATACTTTTATAATCCATAAATCTTTCATTTTTTTTGCTAACATAACTATGGATATTTTATTATGTATACTAGTTAAGATATTATTTTGTGTGGGTATTGATGTCACTGAGCTGTTGTCATGGTAATGACCAATAGAAATTTCTGTCATACGAATAATATAACTAACCTCTCCTAAGAATTGACTAGCACCATATTTGTTATTATAATCCCAGACAGTAACTTCTAAAATATGATCTCTGAAATCTGATTCCTTTATTGGACAGTACATAAAGGTCTGATTCCACGCCGGGTCATTTGTGCTGGGTATTGTCTTTGTTCTTCTTTTGCTTTTCTCACTATTAATAGAAAACAAAAATTCAATAAGATGACCTTGTTATACACAGCTTACCACTTATTGTAATATGTTCACTAAAGACCGTATGATAGACTTGTTACTAATACAAACATAGCTATATCATTGTACCTGGTACATTTTTGTCACTCTGGTGCTGGGTTTTCAGTAAAAGAACAAAGATGTTTAAGATGAAAAGTGGACAATTATATTACTCCTAAGTAGAGACGTGAGGCCTTAAATAGCTTACCTATAATTGCAATTTTAAAAATAGTAGCAATATTAAAATTCTGTATATACTCTTTTATCATATGTTTAGTAATAAATACAGACGTTTTGAATATGTGATATAGTGCATGGTGTTCATGATTTACACTATGATGTCATACCCTTTATCGCATACCATTTATCACATGGCTTACTCTTTATCACATACCCTTTATCGCATGGCTAGCCCTGTATCATACCCTTTTTCAATTTTTTTTTTTCAATTTGACTTTTTTATTTTAAAAAATTGAGTGGTAAGAAAAAAAATTTTTTGAGGGGGGTAAAAAATTTGGGGGTAAAAAAAAATTTTTTAAATTTGGGGAGGGTAACAAAAACTTGCTTGGGGATGAAATTTTTTTTGAGAGGATAAGTTAAAAGAAATCTAGCAAACCTTTTTGCTTGACATGTTGAATTTTATTCCAACCAAGTCCAGTCCTTTCTGCCCATTTTGAAATTTTCTTCTTCAAAAAATACATGCATTTTCTCTTGTCAATTTCAATTTTTGACAGTATTTTTGGGATTAAGTAGTCCTCTGTTTAAATATATGATAAACTGTATAATACATGGCAAAATCCATATCACATGCCATATCATCCCTTGGGCCAGAGGCCAATGGGCTAATATTGGTATCTCGGGATAATACCTCATGTGATACAGATTTTGCCATGTATTATTCCCTATGCAATAATTTTTTTTTTGTATTTTCAATATTCATTCAATTATGACGCTCTTCTAATGTTTTGGAAATAAAGCTATGCTCTAATTCCAACAATATTCTTTAGCACATGCAAATTTTTTTTTTTACAAAAGGACATTTGTAATGTATAGTTTCACATTTTATTCATTCAATATCAAAATCATCAATTTTTTTTAATTACTGAACCCCTCCTATTGCCAATGTACACACACCACCTATTCTAATATGACGCTCTTCTTTTGCTTTGTAATCAAACCTATGCTATAAATTCAATATGCACGTATGCACATATTGTATATTATGAAATAATCTTTTATGTACACCTAGCATATTTCTTTTTCTGCATATTTTGTGCAAAATAAAAAAAACTTTAAAATAATGAATCACCCCAAAATCCGCATCAAATAATGACAATTAAAGACTCAGGACTGAAATTGACTTAACCGTAACCTGGCAACGAGTGTCTTCTTGTTATATTGAAATTTTTTCTTTGTTACATATCACAATTTAAATATGAAATTTTCATTTGTTAATGTTAATAAAATTATAAGTATGAGTTTTATTCCTTTTCTCTTTTAATTAAAATATAATTTAACTAAGCAGTCATATGAATCAGAAATGCAACCAGCTCACACTTATACCAGCTTAAATTTTAAAATATCAGTATTTTATTTTTTTTTTTAAACAGATTATTGGTATTAATTCATGAGCTTATGAGCAACTTGTATTAAATAAAATGACAAATAAAGATTTCCCTATGTCAATTTATGTATTTTTGTATGTAGTTTTCCGACATATTTTATTTCTAGTGTCAAACCCAATATTGCCCTCTAAGAGCCACTTCGATTTCTCAAAACTCTTGTTAAATATATTAGAATCAAAATAAATTATGCAAATAAGAACCAGGTCAGACCTTATATTTGTTAATAGTTTATACCTTGCTCATTATAAAATATTGACAAATATAAGGTCTTACCTTGTTCGAATTCACATAGAGCCCACTTACAATAATCTGTTTCTTAAGTAAAGAACAAATAAACAAAAGTTTTTTATCATTTTCAGTAGTAGACCTAGGGTAGGAGGAGATAACTCCTTTTTGTATAATATTTACTTGTTTTGTTGGCATGAATGAAACACAAGGTCTATAATATTTTTCAAAAATAGAAATAAAATATCCATCTTATCATGAAACTACACTCCTTGAATAAAACACTTCGTTAGGTTTTGAATGGTATCTCAAACTATATTAAAATATATGGAAGTCAGATATTTGTCAAGGGAAGTAGTTCTCTCTACTCGATGTTCAGCTTTAAGGAATATTGACTTTGTATGCAGTTCTCCTAACATTGTGAAACAAGAGGCTCTCAAGAGCCTGTATCGCTCACCTGGGTCCTGCAGCACTTTAATTCCCAATTGATGGTCCATCTTTGCTGGTGTATATGTACATAACAATCGGAAACTTTTTATAAAATTTAATTAAAATTGTTCAAGCAGTTTTAGAGAAGATTTTTGAATGCAGTTTCCAAACTTAAGGGGCCTATGTTAATCTACGTTCCCTGCTGGCAGCTATTTAACATAAAACTTTGAAGAGGGTCACATAAGGACTATCATATCAAAATTCTACTGAAATTGTTCAAGCAGTTTTAGAGAAGATCTTTTTATGCATTTCCCACTGGGTCCAATGTTAAACTAAGTTTTGCTACTGGTGGCCATGTCTGAAGACAGATCAGCACCAAAGTAACAAGCTTGGTCAAATCTCACAAGTTTCATTTATGCAATGTTTAAATTGAATCCATTCAATGGTTTTCCATGATATCTTTGTATGCATTTCCCCTTAGGGTCCAATTCATTGCTTGAAGCCATGTTGTATGATGGATCAGAACTTAAGTAACAACACTTGGTCAGCTTCTCATAAACAAAGTTTGGATTAAATCTATTACCGGGGTAAGCAGTTCTCTAGAAGAAGATCTTTTTTTATATTAAGTTCACAGCTGATGGCACTTGGTCAGCACCTGACAGGCATCATTCATGACATGTTTGATTTAAATCCATTCAGCAGTTCTTTAGAAGATCTTTGTGTGCATTTCCCATAGGGTCCAATGCTGTCGGTCATGTAAGATGACAGATTGGCACCAAAGTAATAACACTTGGTCAGCACCTCATAAACATGATTCATGAAAAGTTTGGTTCAAATCCATTCAGTGGTTCTAAAGTAGAAGTTCTTTGTATGCATTTTCCCATAGGGTCAAATGGTAAACTAAGTTCCCCGCTGGCAGCCATCTTGGAAGTGGTCGGAAAACTTGAATGTGTTCAATAAAATATAGTCCTTAACATGCTGAACATTTTTGCAATCTAAACTTGACCTCTATCTCAAAGCGTTTTTGAAATATAGGACAAAAAGTAAAAAATCATGAAAAATTTGACCAATAAAGGACCACAACTCATATATAGGTACTTGGATTTTCTTCAAAATATCCATGTGGGTAGATCTTAACATGCTGAACATTTTTGCAATAAAAACTTAACCTCTATCTGTTATAGTTTTTTCAATAAAAAATAAAAACATCAAAATTTTGAAAATTTTATGGAAAAAGGGCAATAACTCTTAGACGGAATGTCAGATTTTTTTTCAAAATTTCAGCATGGGTAGATCTTCTCATGCTGATCATTTTTACATCGTCAGATTTTTGATATCTGTAACGATTTTTGAGTTATTTGCCAAAAACTGTAATTTACCCCTATGTTTTATTTTTAGTAATGGCAGCCATGTTGTTTGACCTAAGACATACAAAATAACAAATTTGAAACTAGACACCCTAGTGATGATACAGTTAAAGTTTGGTTCCATTTGAACCAGTGGTTTCAGAGGAGAAGATTTTTGAAAGTGAGCTAACGACGGACGGACGACGGACGGACGGACGACGGACTACGACAGACGCCAAGTGATGGCAAAGCTCACCCTGGCATAGCCAGGTGAGCTAAAAAAGGAGAAGCGAATTTTTATAAAATTTTGATATTAGTTATATGTTTGGAGGATCTTTAATTTCTTAGTTTTTGATGAAAGTTGAATTTTAGGTTTTTCATCTAGAAGAAATAATGAAACTGTGTCTTCAGCAATGTGTTGACAATGCAATTTCTTTTGTACTGCAAATAAACACATAATGCATGCCTATGATCATTATTATCTCATATCTAGGTCTACAAGCTTCTATGAAGCAGTTTGGCAATTAAGGGCATCTTAATGCCGATTCTTAAATATATTTAGTACGATAGTATATGCCAAATAGTGATTTCAAAACAGAATGTAACACCCTTAAGTCAGTGTTTCTGTGAACCATAGATCAGAAATCTTACGGTGAAACTTTTCAAAATTTTTCTGGAAGTATCTTTGTACATATTTGGTTCATACAGCAAATTAAAAGAAAATTTAATTTGTGGAAAATTTTTGGGTTACCCCAGGTCTACTATATATATTGCAGGAATCTATTTTTGTGACAACTGTTTAGGAGAAAAAGCATTAAATCACTCTCTTGTCTGGACATATCTATCCTGATCCATAATCCTTAAGTTCATTGTTCCTTGCTTTTACGATCAAATATTTGGTGCAGTAACAAGAAAGAATCAAATGATCGTTCTGTTTTTAGAAGTACAGTTGAACTGCCATGGCTCGAACACCCAAGGGACTGATGAAAACAGTTCGAGCCAAAGGGGTGTTCGAGATATCGAGGTTGAACTATGTTAAAATTCAAACAGAGGGACCACAAAAAAGGTTCGAGGCATCCATGGTGTTCAAGTTATTGCAGTTCGAGCCATCAAAGTTCTACTGTACTGACCTCCTCTTTTGACCTAAAATGAACTAACAGTAGAGGTTATGACATTAGTCCATAAACATAATAACCTCAAACAGAAAATATAATTTGCAGTGTTCCATACAGGCATACAGTATACTTACCTTAAGTCAGATGGTATAACATACAGTATATACTAACCTGAAGTCAGATGGTATAACATACAGTATATACTTACCTGAAGTCAGATGGTATAAC